>JABUQX010111183.1:0-34967 GCA_015478945.1 Trachelipus rathkii
CTCGTCCTCTCCCTTCTGTTCCTCCCTTTCTATCCTTCCTCTCTCCCTCTTCCCTTCCTCCTTTTCCCTTCTCTCTTCTCTTACCTCTTTCTCCCCTCATTTCTCTCTCCCTCTTTAATACCCCCATCTCTCCTTTTCACTCCCCCTCCTTCTTTTACTCTCTCCCTCACTTCTCTCCTCACTCGCTTCCCCTCTCCTCTCCCTCTCTCTCCATCCCTCCCTCCCCCTTCCTCCTCTCCCTCCCTCTTCCTCTCTCCCTCCTTTCTCCACTCCCCTCTCCTCTCTCCTCCCTCTACCTCTCCTCCCGTCTCTCTCCCTTTCGATCCTCTTTCCATCCCATCTCCCGCTTTCTTCTCCTCCTCCCCTCTCTTCCTCCCCTCTCTCTCCCTCTATCCCCCTCTCTCTCCTTATTCCTCTCTCCCTCACTTCTTCTTTTTCCCTTCTCTCTCCTCCCCTCCTCTCCCCTCTCCTCTCCTCTCCTCACCTCCTCTTCTCCCTCCTCTCCTCCTCTTCCCCTCTCTCTTTTTTTTCCTCCCACCTTCCCTCCCTCTCCCTCCTCTCTCTTTCATCTCTCTCTCCTCCTTCTCTCACTATCCTCGCTCTCATTTGTGATCTCTTATCATCTCTCTCTCTACTCCCCTCCCTCTTCATGCTCTTAACTCCTCTCTCCCTCCTCCTCCATCTCCTTCTCTCCCTCTCCGCTCTCTAATCCCTTCGCCCCTCCCATACTACCTCATTCTCCCTCCTCTACCTGCCTATCCTCCTCTCTTCCTTCATTCCTTCCTTCTCCCTCTCTTCTCCTCTCATCTCTTTCTCCTCTTCTTTTGTTTCCTCTCTCTCTCCTCCTCTTCTCTCTCCTCTCTTCTTCTTTCCCTCTTTCCTCTCTCCTCCTCTCTTCTTCTCCCCTCTTCTTCATTCTTTCTTCTTTTCTCCACTTCCTTCCTCCTTCCTTCACCCTTTCTTATCCTCTCTCCTATCCCCTCCCCACCTCCTCCCCTCTTCCCTCCCTCTTTCCTTCTTACCCTCCTCCTCCCTCTCCCTCTCTCTTTTTTCATCTTCCCTCTCCTCCCCTTCCTTTGCCAATTTCTCTCTTCTTTGCGTTTAGAAACCACAATTACTACTAGAATTAGACACAAGGATACCTTTTCCTCTCCTCCTATCCCCTCTCCTCACTTTCTTACTTTTTTTAAACACAGCATCACCATAAAATCAAAAACGGCGACAAACACCTCTCTGAACAAATCCTTCCCGCCTCCTTCCCTCTTCTCTTTCCCCTCCTCTTCTCTCAGCTCTCCCCTTCTCCTCTCCTTTTCCCCTCCCTCTCTCCTCTTCCTCCTTTCCTATCTCTCCCCTCTCATTCCTCTCAATCTTCATTCTCACCCTCTCTCTCATTTCTACGACCCACACACATTCCATATCACCTCTTCCTCCATCTCCTCCCATCCCCCTTCTCCTCTTCTACCTCCCCCCCCCTCCTCTCCTCTCTCCCCTTCTTCCTCTCTCCCCTCCCTCTTCCAACTGCACCCTCCTCCTCCTTCCCTCTCCTCCTCCCTCTCCCCTTCTCCCTCTTCCTTTCCCTCCTCTCTCCCCCTCCTCTCTTCCCTCCCTTCTTCCGCTCTCCTTCTCCTCCTCCTCTCCCCCTCCCTTCCTCCTTCTCTTCTCTCCTCCTCCTTCTCTTCCCTCTCGTCCCTTCCCCTGCTCTACTTCTCTCTCCTGCACTTTACTTCTCCTCTCTCCGCCCCTCTCCTCTTTCTCCTCCTCCCTCCCCTCTCCTCTTTTCTTCTCCTCCTTCCCCCCTCCTTCCCCTCCCTCTCTCCTCTCCCTCCCTCCTGTCTTCCCTCTTCTCGTACTGTAATTAATTACCTCTCTCTCCCCTCTCCTCCCCTCTCCTCCTCTCTCCTACCCTTTCCTCCCTCATCCCTCCCTCCTCCTCCTCCTTATCCCCAAGCATCCCCCCTCCCACTCCTTCTCTCTCTGTCTTGTACTCCTCTTGACATCACTCATTCCCCTTTCCTCCCTCTCCTCGCCCCGCCCTTGCGGCCCTCCTTCTCCTTCCTCCTCCTCTCCTCCTCTCTTACTCTCCTCCTTTCCCCTACTATCTTCCTTCCTCTCCCTTCTTTCCTCCTCATTCTCCCCTCCCCTCCTCCTCCTCTCTCTTTCCCATCACTCTACCTCCCTTTTTACCCTCCTCCTTTTTTTTCCCTTCTCTTTCTTTCTCTCCTTCTCAACTCCTCCATCTCTAACTCCCTCTCCTCTCTCCCTCTCTCCTCTTCCCCCCTCCCTCCTCCATACTCCTCCCTCCTCTCCAAACTTCTACTCTCCTTCTTTTTTCCCTCTCTCTTCCTCTAACTTCCTCTCTCTCTCCTCTCCTCTTCTCCCTCTCGTCTCCCTCTCTGGCATTCCTCTTCTTACCTCCTTCTTTCCCCTCCCTCTTTCGTCGTACTCATCGCTCTCCCCACTCGTCTCTATCTCCTCCCTCCTTCCTCTTTCCCCTCCCCTCTTCCTATCTCTCCCTCTCCCCCTTTTCCCCTCCCTCTCCTCACTTTCTTCTCTCCCTCTCACCCTCCCTCTTCCTTCCTCCCTTCCTCTCCCTCCTCCTTCCCCCCTCTCCTCTTCCTCTCTCTTTCCTCCTCCTCCTCTCTTCTCTCTCCTTCTCTCCTCTCTCACTCTTCCTCCTCTCTTCCCTCCCTTCCTCTCTCTTCCTCTCCTTACCTTTCCCTTCCCTCTTCTACTTCCCTCCCCCCTTCTCTTTCTTATCGACGCTCTTCTTCTCCCGTCTTCTCCCCTCTCACCTCCTCTCTTCCCCTCCTTACTCTTCTTCCCCCTCTTTGCACATCCCTCTCTTTCTAACTCTTCTCCTCTACTCTCTCCTCTCATAAACTCCTCTTCACCCTCTCTTACCCTCTCACCACCAATCTCTTTTCCTCTCCCTTCCATCTCTCCCATCTCTTCCCCTCTCCTCCTTCGTCAAATGCGATAGGAAAGATGTTCATCGTACCACTATCTCTCTTTTCTCGCTCTTACTTTTCCTCTAATAATATTTCGGTTTCACTCTCCATCTCCTTCCCTTTCCTCTCTCCCTACACCCATCCACCCCCAACAGCAACAATGATCCATATGAATACAAAAGCAAACCAACACATTATCTCTCCTTTCCCTCCCTCCCTACCCCCGAAATTTCTCCTTTCTTCCCCCTCTCCTCCCTTCCTCTCCTTCCCTCTTTCCTCCTATTCCCCCGCTCTTCTTCTACCCTCCTCTCTCTCCATTTCCTCCCATCTTCCCTCTCTCCCGTTTCTCTCCTACTCTCTCTCCCTCCCCTTTCCCTCCTCCTCTCCCTTCCTTTCCCTTCCCTTCCTCTACCACCCCGCCTTTTCCCCTGCCTACCCTCCCGTAACTCTGTCTCTCTATCACGATCAATCTCACGACCTACGTACAGAATTCCTCTCCCTCTTCTTACTCCCATCTCCTATCTTTTTTTTTTTCAATAAACTCCCTTCTTATAACATCCCTGTTCTTTCTCTCCCCTTCTTAAGCTTCTCACTTTTCTCTCTCCTCCTCCCCTTCTTCAATCCACTCCCTCCCATCTTCTCTACTCTCCTCCACTTTTTCTACTTCTTAACTCCACTTCCTCCTCACATTCCCCTCGCTCACCCCTCTCTCTCTCCTTTTTCCTCCCCTCTCTTCCTTCCTCCTGCCTCTCTCCCTCCTTCTCCCTCCTTTCCCTTTACCATTTCTTCTTCCCTTTTCCTTCTACCCTTTCCTCCCTTTTTCTCTTCTCTCTCTCAATATCCTTCGCCACTCCCTTTCCTAAACTTCAATACTGCTCCCTTCACTCCCTCTCCCTTTCTTTGTATCTCCTTTCTCTTTCCCTTCTTCTCCATCCTTTTCCATTCTTCATTATAAACTCACCATCATCTCCTTCCCTTTCCCCCCCCTCTCCCACTCCTCTCTCTCGCTACCCCCTCCTTCTCACTCCCTTCTCTCTCCTCCATCACTTCCCCCCCCTCGAGTACCATCTACTCCTCTCTCCCTCTCACTCCTTTCCTCCTCTTTTCTCTCTTCCTCCTCTTTCTTCTCATATTTCATTCTCTCCTTCTCTCCAGTCTATGAATGCAGCATACTCATTCTCATTCCACTCTATCTAACAACTACATCCACATCAGGTGACTCAACTCTTCCCACCTCCCCTCAACCCACTCTCACCATCCCTCCTCACTCCCACATCTCCTCTCCTCCTTCCCACCTCTCTATCCCTTATACTCCTCCTCCTCTCTTCTTTCTCTATCCCTCCAGCTCTCATCTTCCTTCTTCTCTCCCTCTTTTCCCGTCAAGACCCCCCTTCTCTTCCCCTCAAGGTCTCCGCCTCCCCCCTTTCCTCCCCCTCTCTCCTCCTTCCCTCTCCCACTCCTCCTCTTCTCCTTCCTCTCTACTCTTTCTCTCTCCCTTCCTACTCTTCCCTTTCTCCTCTCCTCCTGCTCTCTCTCTCTCTATCATCATCTTTTGTCTAACACTAATTAGATTCCTTTCTCTCTCCCTCGTGGGTCTCACTTCCCTTCATCTCTCTCTCCTTTACCCTCTTCCTCCTCTCTCTCCCCCTCTCTCCTCCTCCTCCTTTACTCTCCCTCTCCTCCCTTTCTCTTCTCCTCTTCTTCTCTTCTTCCCTCTCCCTCTCTTTCCCCTTCCTATTTAAACTCTTTATTCTCTCTCCCTCCTCGCCTTGTCTCCCCTTTCCCTCCCGTCCTTCACTAACCATGCCCCCAACGTACACACCCTACTCATCTTCCTCCCTCTCCTTTTTCTCCTCCCTCTCTCTCCCCTCCCTTCTTTCCCTTCTTCTCTCCTCTCTCTCCTCCAAACTCTCCTCCATCCTCTTCTCTTCCTTTCCTCCCCCTCTCTCTCCTTCTCCTCCTTATTGACTCCCCTCCCCTCCCCATCCTCATATGTTTTCTTTTCTCCTCCCCTATTAAAGCTTACCCCTATCTTTATCCCCCTCCTCCACTCCCCTCCCCCCCCTTCTCCCGCTCTCCACCTCCGCCTCCCACTCTCCTCTTCTTTACTCCTCCCTCCCTCCGCCTTCGGTCTCTCCCCTCTCCTCCTCCTCCTCCTCCCCCCCCACTCCTTCCCTCCTCTCTCTTTCTCTCTCTCCTCTCTCTCTTCTCTCTCCTCCTCTCTCCCCCCTTTTCTTCCCTTTCCCTCCCCCCTCCTCCCTCCTCCCCTTCCTTCCCACTCTCTTTGCTTCCTCGTCTCCCCCTCTCCCCTCTTCCTGCTCCTTACGATCATCCTTCCCACCTTTCTTTCTTCTACCAATCCCTAGAAGTCACTCTAACCTCCGTCAACATAATCTGAATTATCGCAGAATTAAACTTTCCAAACGCCTCCTACACCTGTTCAGCTTTTAAAATAATTGTAAGCGGTTTGACTACCAGAAACAATTATACAATACATACATTAAAATTACAAACTTATAAAATATAATAGAAAATATTTTCAATTTTTCTCTGTGACTCATTGAAAATAGGTTACCTTTTCCAGGCCTTTTCCTATATATTATCATATACTCACTATTAATATATATTCTTCTAAAATCAATTTCATCTTTGTCTACTATTGTTTATTCATATCTATAGCATATATCTATACTATATTATATACTTATAGTATCGCCTCGTCTCGGTGCGCAGCTCGAGCGCTGAATTGGCGATCTCTCATACGAGAAGCACGCTTGTGTTAAAATCCCCGCCCGTAGCCAGTTGCTGTAGTTTTATCTACCTGGCCGTGCGTGCAAGAATTTAAAATCGACTCCCGCGAACACGTGTTCTGTCGCACTGTTTGCCCGAATACGGTCCTTCAAAGCTTCTCCCGCATTTACCTGTCGGTCCCGTGCCCCCTTTCCCTCTGTAAAGTCAGTACTTAAGCACGTTAAAATGGCTATCTTACATATACTCACCTATATATATACTATACCTTCATCTACCCTTTCATATTTTAGTACTATACTATACTCCTATATCATACTACTACTACCTCATTCCTATACCCTATATACTTACGCTATAGAATAATAATACTATGATTAACTATTAACATAAAAGTTCATACACTATACTTAATAACCAGTAATAGTGATATAACTAACATATTATCAAATACGTATAAACTACTATATCTACTTTATTCTTCGCCAAACTTTAACAAATATTAACCAGTGAACATTTATGTAGTATGTTCAACAGGGAAGTAATACTTATAACAAAAATATTCTAGCCACGTCTTGTATAATTAATATACATACTAACCAACGAGTAGATAGCTATATATTATATCATTACTTGATGAGCGTATAATTAAAGTTTTATTAATCCGATTACTCAGGTGAATACATTTCTCTTTTCAACAATAACGAAATCCTACTAATACTTTTAGAACCTGTCGATACCGATTGATTGTTCATAATCCCATCCAAATTAAACATAAATAGGCATAGATAGATAACACTAAGTTTTTTCATAATCTAATTGACCATATAATGAATATTCATCTTAAAGCATAAAACATCCATCTTATAGCATTGAATTTACGTATTTCTGTACAACTACTAAATATATTACAAAAGTGATTCAATGTGAATAGACTCTCTCACCCGATCCTAAAGCAGCTAAATCACGTAAATCAACCACCCGTCCCCTCCCTCACCCTCCCCTCCCCTCACATTCCATCCCACCCATGCGTCGTATCGATTCATGCTGATTATTTATGCAGTATCACAGATTCTCGTGAGTATCATTTTGGATAAAAACATACACACATGACTAATAGTCCTGTAAGTTGGATTTGCGGTTATATACTAGCCACACCATAACAGAAGAACCTATATGACGGTGATATTGTAACAGTTCACTTTTCTATTACTATTTAGTTCCTCGTCATTTAACATATCATATCGGAAACTAAGAATATAATGTATGCAATGACAAACCTAGCACACCTGAAGAGGTTACAAATTATTATGCAACTCTCAACCTCACGATCTTAACCGCAACCAGATTCCTGCACTCAGACACCACAGACGACGTACCTACCAACAGCCCCGTACATACACACGCTCTCATCCCTGATCTCACACCTTTGTTCTCAAGCACTATTCTCTAACACTAGATCGAATGTTAAGATTTGTACTACCTTTAATCTTAACTAGTCTGTCACAAAAGCGTGTAGCACACATCACCGACTCACGAGTGATCTGTTATATGTGCCATACTGACAAAACGAATTATAACACGAACGCTCAACAGTTTATTACATAAACATGGTAAAATTAACAAAAAATCATCATAAAACCATACCCGTAATTACCATAAGCACGAAAATAAGGCGCAAAATAACTAAAGATTTTATCCAAACAATATAAAAAAATAACAAAGTTTTATCCAGAACATTAACATAAACAACTATCTTTGAATAACAAATATCATAGAAAATTGCTCGATGTTCTGTCCTACTCTCACGTTTACTCGCTTCTAAATTCAATAACAGTACAGTAAATCAACCATACGTCCCTCACGCTACCGCATCCATAGTGTTAGGAGTATGTGTGCTTCTCATACGCGCTCTCACATACTACTACTCATACGCTCAGTTGATCTCGTAATGTGATTTGCTTATATAGCTATGAATAAATCTCGTGTGTTAGCGTTTAGTGTAGTCACTCACTCTCATGTGTGCACATTTCGCCTCGCTGATAATTACCGCTCAACACGACGGATCTATCCGCTAAAACTCTTATCGGTATTGGCCAGCTACCACTTTATTGTTGTAATATGTGAATAACAGTATCCCTGATATGTTAGAAAAAGTGTAAGTAGATTACGTTCTGGCCGCTCGTCTCATGTTAGTTACGGTGTGCTCGCTATGTAAGTATACGCGACCTTATTGTGTGAGATGTTAGCAGTTTATCGTGATCGTTGAGAGCGCTCGTTTATCAGTCTTGCTATTGTTCATCTATATGTCTTATCATAGAGTTAGTGCAAGCACTCACTTTTGAATTCATTAAAAGAGTCATTATGGAGTGATCTCTTGTTGCATTTGGATTCAATCCTGTATCTAATTTAGGCGTCATTATAATAAAGTAATCTTTTTATTTATAGTATTGTATTATATAATCTCTAATGTCACTTGGGATATTATTTCTACTTTACAGTAGATCAATAGATTGGGATTTGGTTATGCGTGGGAGAGAAGCAATGGAGATACTCTAGCTTGAATTGTGACTGTATTGTGTAATATATTATTTTATTATAACAACTCAATTTTTTTATAACATAAAAGAGAGTTATCACTTTTGTCTCTTCTCTCGTCTCGGCATGGGGAGACTTGTGTTAGTATAAATGGTCATGTATTACCATACCTGTTATATCGCCATCGTTGCTTAAATGTCAGTATTTCAGGTCTGGGGATCGCTATGACGGCCCACCAATTTATTCGCTTCGCTGCTCCGCCGTCAGTGATAATTTAGAGCGACCTATAGCCTCATACTGATGTGAGTGGTGAGGTATCATCTGTAATATGAGAGAGTCACAAATCATCTATAGCTATAAAAGTTATATAGTGTTTCTTTAAGGTATATACGATGCATTCCTATGATTGAAGTATCTTCACCGATACCCCTGTCTAGAGAAGGGTTGTGTCGTAGAGGATTATTTTAACCCTACATTCTCCACTCACCTCGAAAATGGTAGTATAAGGGCAACATATAATAATAAATAAGTGTGGTAATACTAATAATACCGAAGATTCAATATCTAACAAGAACGAACATATCTGCGTATGACTTTCGCTCGCGGGAGATTCCACATCCGCAAAAATGGGACAATAGGACGACTTTCTATGATATTATCAAAATTTTCTATCTATGTTTTTGACCTATATATGAGGGAGGTGGTTATACAAGGTTTCAGACATTCTACCTCTACGATTCATACTCAAAATAAACTCAATAATGTATTTAATAGAGGGGCTAGTTATCCCTCACATGGGGATGACTACAGTTCATATCTCATAACACTCACATTTCCACTCGCGCACCTATATAATATGAGAGGAGATTCTTTACGCTATTTCATGCGCTCTCTCATACATATCACCTATTCAATGATTTTGCGTGGTTGATCGCGCCCATGTTGGATGCTCAATTGACATATCATGATCTCTGTCAGAGATATTCAGTCTGTGGTACTCACGCAGAGAATGACTCCTCCAGTCTCATCCCTATGTACCAACAATATAAAAAAATGAGACATAATTTGTTGTACTGGAACCTTATTCTTGGGTGGATCATATGAGTAAGTCCCTTCGCACAAACCGGTGTTACTGACTCAAATTGTGATCTCAACTCTAGCATGGGCATATCAAAATCTCGCGCTCGACGGGAGCGTGCGGTGCGCCTGCACACCACTGCTGTCTCGGTTTTTACTTTCTGATGTTTATGGTTCAGATTAGTTCTGCTGGTGTGAAGAGTCTATTTCTGTCTCATCGCTAATATACCTGCTCATAGGAAATTGAAAAACGATAACTTATTCAATTATGAAAAAAAGATTTTTAAATGATTTCGTAAACTAATTAAAATCAAAATGTATATATTTAATTGCATCTATGTCGCCAACCACACTTTGAATTTTAAGAAGCTTATGGACAAATACTTTTGAATCATGCAATGCTTCAACAAAAGGTTGAGTGATAGTATAAATACGTGACAACATGATAAAATATACTAAGTTATTTATCTTTGGATATATAGTTAATCAATCTCATTTAATACTTAAACCTACTAGTTATAAAATTAGTTGGAATAAATCATCAATATTAATAATAACTATATATTAGCTAAGGCACTCCTTAAAAAAAACAAAAAGTGTTTTAGTATTATGTAATCTATTAATTTTCAATATAAACTCCAATACAAGTGCGCGTATGAGTGAGCTACTTATTAGCAATTCATTAAATTGAAGCTCAATTAACTTATATATTCTAATACTATGTAATTACTATAGACTTGCAAACTCGCGATATGGGTAATGTGCCCTTTCAATTTTAATTAGGTAAGTGTAATTACTGTATACATATTCTCATAAATATAACCTCTCGTATTTGTATAATATATATATATATTCAGTCCATTTCCCTTTCTTTTTATTTTACACGTAAGTGGATAAATATTAATTTATAAAACTAGAGTCTAAATATTTCAATCTTTGCTATAATATATATACGGTATAGTATATAAATATGGATGTAACATTGCACCCTATATAACCTTATATACTTAATGATACTTACTAATAATTGGATCCTATATATATAATAAATACCATTTAAATTTATTATTAACGAAAAGTACCTCCTTGATAAAATATTATATTGAACATTCCTCAAATTGATGATGTGAGTTTCAATCTTATATAAGTATATAAATTTAATAATATAAGATAAATACTCAATAGATAATTTGTATATGTATAGTAAGATAAATTTAATCAAGTGTATAAGATGCTATAGATCAAAGCTAATTATATATTATCGCCGATTCGTGTGAGCAAATAATATAAATTTACTATATGTGAATAAGATCTTTTATAGATCTGTTGATCTGCGCGTTCATAATACTATTTTGGGACCGAAAGCTTTACGAAAATTTAACATCTTTCTATTTTTGTACAAGTGGGGCGGGAGAGGTGGAAAAGATATTTGCTCTTCTGCTTAAGACTCTCTCTCTAAATAAGTGATTATAAATATTCATAGTCTATTTTTTATTATATACATATCTCTCTAACAATAAGTATACTATTATATTAAAGCTATTTAGTTAAGTATTTATATATATATATACTGACACTAATTGAAAAAATATAGTAATACAGTAGTTTATATATAAACTTTCTATATAGATTACACAAAGAGTATCTGTATTGAGATATAATCAACTCACGGAATACTCAAGTCTTATAGTTTCCCTGTAATGATCATATGTTTACGATATCGATCATAAGATACATATATGGATACTCTAAAATACATAAATACCTCGAATACGTATGTATTGTTTAAATTATTGACCCCTGCTATACGGTCCTATCTCTATTCAATAATATATCTCCTTTTATCAATTCCTATGCACGTACATAAATTTTCACTGACTATACACACTCATGTATGATATTATTTTTATTTCCTATATATAAAATTTGAAAGATATATTGTATGTACATAATAACCATGTGAAAGACCTATTATAGTGAATTTATAGACAATATAAGCTTAATTGCATATATATACTAATATTATTATATAATATATATTTTATATATATATATATATATATATATATCATATATATATATATATTATATATTATTATGTATATAATATATATATATATATATAATATATATATATATATAATTTATATAGAGTGAAGAGAGATAGATGAATGAAGAGAGTAATAGAGTAAGAGTGAGATATAGTAAGAGAGAGATGAGAGAGTCATATTAGAGAGTCAATGAATAGTGTAGTTTCGTCTGATGTTGGTAAAGTCGGAGCAGTCTGGTAAGTCGTAGAAGGTCTCTCAGCTCATCATACTCGTTAAAGTCGTAGTACTGTGAAGATATATATATTAATAATAATATATATAACTTGAACGGTAAGTCATAGTCGGGGTCTATGAGCTGTAGTCGCTGAATAGAGTGCTGGAGTCGCTGAAGGAGCTGTGTAAGTCAGGAGACGGTACTCAAACGAGCTCCTTGAGTGTGATGCTCGTTTTATCTCAGATACGATAAATTAATAATAATATTAATAATTATTAATTAATTAAATAATAATTTAATATTAATAAATTAATAAGATAATCAATATATAATAATTAAATATAATATATATAATAATAATAATAAATAATAATAATAATAATTAATAATAATATATAAATAATAAATTAATAATAATAGGTGTTCGTAACTGGAGAGGCTTTAGAGCCTAATCTCACCACTGAAATGGAAACGTCAATAGGGCGTTATAACTCCAAATTATTTCATTATCAGTCTCGAGGGTAAGGATAGTATTCAACCTCACCTATTAATACTCAAACCTCTCGTTAGATTTGAAAAACTTCGCTATGTGATCAGTTTAATAATTACTGCATTATAACTCCCTATATATACTATAAGTTTTCATTAGCGATACTAGCTCTCAAACCGTTCATATCGAGAAAGAATCGGTGTAATCCTCTCGATGGTCTATCATCTCATCATTAACTACTAAACAGTCTAATGCAAGAATTTTAAATCACATAAAATCATAATAAGCTGATATTAACAATTTACTCGAAATAGTAGATATAATATAATTCTACATATTAATGATATACAAAGATATTATATTTTTTGTTAGGTACCTATATTACAATTACATAAATACAATGATTTCAAATTATGCACTAATATATCCTCCGCAACACTAAAAACTTTTTTCTCAGTAGAAAAGGGCTCAAAAATCTTTCTGGTTTATAAGCGTTACTCCTCTTATTTTACGGTATACTTTATCATATATATATATTACTCAATATAAAAATAAAAATATAATAAATATTTAGAATACTCTATCAGCTCTCCATCTTGTTTTTTCACTCTCATTTCTCCCTATATCCTTCAGTTTTTTATTTGACTCGGTGCACACAGCTTTCTTACTCATTTCTTAGTTATAGGTCGAATAACAACTCTTCTCACTCTCTAATCTTTTATAATAACCTCTCTAATTTTACTTTTCGAGTATGTTTTCTTCTTATTCCTATACCTTCATACCTCCATACATTTTTTATGTACTATTGAATTTTTTTCCATATAATTACATATATATATATATATATCCTACTTTCAAACTTATGCATATTAATAAAGTATAATAGGGTATATTATACACCGGTACTGTCTGAGGTATTTACCCTTTTCTCTTAATAACGTATAGTTTCGTTGAATCTTCTGATATCTTTTCACCTAATATCCTATGGATATAGGTTATATATATGGAATATAATATGTCTTCTAATTTTATTCCATATAAACACTCACAATAATTGCTCTTTACTTAAAATGCTCCGTAATATATATTATATATTATATTGTTTCCCTTTTTAGGAGTAATGTCTCACATAACCATTTGACATAATTCTTGCGGCTTATTTCACTTAACTATATAACTCTACTGAAGTCTACTTTCATGCCCTTCGTAATGCTACTTTTACTTTCTTGTTACTATTATTGCTATGATTAAAGGGTCTGCTATTACTGAGCTCTTTCAACTGTAATTACTACTCCCCAATGAGTGAAATGACTCGTGTGAATAAATACATCTTTCCATCTACTCTCAGTCTCAATCTTTTCTCAGCGCACCACTTCTACAATCCCGGTACTTAACTCAATTTGCTCAAATCTTTTTAGACACTCTAATAGTATTAAAGTCTGAATAACATTTTCCCTTAATTCTATATTTACTAAATTCCTGATTTATCCTGGTACGTCTGTTCTGGTAACATGTCAACCACTACTATTAGCATCTGAATTTACTTTGAGACTCTTCCCAAACTCCGGTAAATTAAAATTATAAGTATTTAGTCTCATTATTCACTTATTAGCGTCCACTAATAGTATATTGTAATGTAATTATATAACTATACAACTATAATAGTATAATATATATTAATATTTATATAATATATATATAATATTATATATATTTAATATAATATATATATATATATTAATATATATATATATATATATAATATATATATTAATTATTATAATATATTTAATATATATATATATTATAATAATTATTAATATATAATATATATATATATTAATACTCTATATATATGTATATTATATATATATATATTAATATATATATAGTAATATATATATATATATATTATATATATATATATATACTATATTATATATATATAATAATATATATATATATTATAAAGTAAATGACGGTTATGTCATAAAATAACCTATAATATAATAATAATAATGGTCCAGACTAATCTGTTTTATTTTGTTGTATAATTTACATACTATAATATATCTTACATAATAATAATAAAAGAGAATATATCCATATCGAAAAATTAAAATGAACCAATATCTCACTATTGTATATTTTTATAACATTTTTTTTAATCCAACAAAAAAATTTAAACTTTAAATATTTACCGAACAATTTAAACTTTCATCACCATTTCGCTAGGGCTTAGTTTTTAAGGATTAAATGATAAGAGAGTATTTTGTTTGGGATAGATATCTTCGCCAAATCTTGAAATTATTTATACATATATACAATATCCTTAATCAGAAGCGGGATACTTAAAAAAGTAATTGTTAAATTTACTGCTTTATTCCGATAATTTTTCACATAACATTAATGATCTTTACAACATTCCACATTCCTATCAAGATTTAGTACGATCACATTTTACCTTCATTACTTTATTATGTTCTTTTGTATTCTTATTCTCTTTTAAAAAAGCTAATCTCATTCTACTTTATTTACTTTATCAAGTTCTTCCTTATTCTCTGTATTCTATATTCTCTGTATTTTCGACATTCTTTATTCTCTTAAGAGGATTTCTTAATTACTACTTTAGGATTAAGTTTACGTTTATTTTTAAGTTTATTGATCCAGATAAAAATATTTTCAGTAAAGTCATTATTAGGTTTAAGTAAACAATGTTTAGATGAATATATATTTAACAGCCAGCATTAAATCAGCTACTAAAAAATTATTACTATATCTATTTTTTTTTTCTAGACGTAGGATCGGTAATAGTTATTAAAGGCCTTGTGAAATCCCATTTCTATATCTATTATTCTATAGCAGTACCTATATACATTACACTAGAAGAGCTTGAACTGATTTTAAATAATTCTTTCTATCTTCTTGAAAATATTAAGAATGTAGGTAATATAGGAATTATATTGACTGCATAATCACCATGTCTAATAGACGTTATTTATTGAAATAAACTCTAACCACTAGTAAGGTCTAGACATTTATATAATATATAAGTGTATATATATATATATATATACTATGCAATATTTATTTTTCATTCGTATATAATTGACTAATAACCGACTTTTATACTGTATTCAATCTATAATAATAATCTTCATTTCACATATTTAATATATTTTTTCAAATATTATATATTGCTTTCATACATTTATAATATAGTTAAATTTTTATATTATCTATACTAATGTATTAAAACAACGATTTGCTTTATATATTTATTATATAAATTCTTAATTTTTATAATTTAAACTAAAGACAACACTATAGTTAAAACTTGAAAATTTATCAATATCCAAAATATGTTCTACAGTGAGTAATCATTAAAAAATTTATACATTTCTTTTATTAATGTATACATATTTATTGTGTATACTTTCAACTCAACAGATTTTCATAACTTCTCTGAATTCATATTAAATTCTAATATCTTAATTTCAAATTAATATAATTTGTCAATTACTCTCAATCGGTTCTTTTAAAAACCTTTCTCCATTTAATTCTCATATCTTTACTTTACATTTTATATTCATTTTTCACTTTCTTTTTACGTTATTTCAAAAAATTAATATGGTATCATTTACTTTAAATTTATCAACATATTTTACTTAATTAGATACGAAACGTTAAATATTAACCTACTAGATTTTATATTAAATTTATCATGTTTTTCAATATAGATCATCTTCATTCCCTTAATTTATAACTTCCGATCTGAACTATTAATGCTCCTCTTATTATTTAGATGTTCTGACATATTAATATACCGGCCTATTCATCAGGAAAAGGGTAGATATCATCCTCTACCTATACAAAATAGACTTCATTCATCAAGCATAACAATCAAATATACATTATTAGTGATCCAATTCACACAACTTTCTACAATCATTCCCTATAATCCTCTCATCACTTAAAACTCTATATAGACAAAATACATCTCCGTATTAGTATAATCCTTTCAAAAAAATTTTATATTATTGCCTTTCTCTCTCGCTTCATATATAGATCTGATACATGATATATAAAGTCCTGCAATGGCTAACTCCTTGATGGTTAATGCATAAATTCATTAGTTTTTATTGCTATACGGTGGGTCTCTCAATTGATATTTTAAATATTAAAGGCTATCCCATGAAATTAACCTAAATTCATTTAACTTATTTTGATAAATGCTTTTTACAGATCTCCAGGTCATATCTGACTCTGTTATTATGTTCTTATCTTGAAAGTCTCGTCAATTCTTTTTTATTACTGTATATACCATTTAGTGATAGTAATTAATATGATTATCTCGATATAATAGAAATATAACTAAACAATTTCATTCGATAAATTGTAAGAGAGGGAAAATTAACGGTGAATTATAGTTATCATTATAAACTATGTGATTAGTTCATTACAAATAACATAACTATATATGTTTTGATTTAACTGAAATTGTCAATAGCGACAGTTACTCATAAAGTTACTTAAGATACTCTATACACCTTTAATTGCAGTGACTTCTATATGTCTCTAACAATATGTGATCTAATTTTATATTATATGTCATTACATATTAAATTAACTAGATTAATGTTTTTTTGTACTCTTTATCATGTATATTTATTAATTTGGATATATATTATATATAATATATAATATATTATTATAATAAATTTAGGAAAAAAAGTTATTTGGCCAAATCATTTATTTTATTTTCAAAGTATATTTTTTATTTATTATTTAGTGTTAACATAATTATTATTATTTTTTATTAGTTATTATTATTTTTATTATTTACTTACTGAATTATATTATTATTATTATTATATAATATACTCTTAATTATTATATATTGATGTGTAATTATTATTATAATCATTATTATTTAGGTGACTTTAGATGTGATATTTATTTATATTAAATCTCATATTATTATCTGATAATATATAGTAAAATTCGTATTATATATTATGACGCAAAGAAATCCATACTTGAGAGGATTACAGGTTCAATGTTACTTGGTCACCTCTATTCATTATATTTCTAATCTCATATTGAGTATTCAATTCAATTTTTCACAACCAATAACTGTTATGCAAGCCTTTCATCTCTAGTGTTTTAATCAGTTGTGTGACTCTCGCCCTCGGTCAATTTATTTTCCTAATAGAACATAGTATATAGTATATATATATATATATATATATATATTACTAAGTACTATTTTATTTTTATAGATAAATTTAATATATATATTTCTCATCCTCCCTCCTTTAACTAATATATAGTATAGTATTAAATATTACGTTATATATAATATATTATAATTAATCCTACGTATATTATTATTATATGAAATAATAATAATGTTTTAATATTTATTGAGAAAATATTTATTAATTTAATATAAAACTCAGTATCGATTTTAATAATTTTTTACATAGTGTGAAGTATTAATGATGTCATACACCAAATAGAAAATTTAATGATGCTAACTGAAAGGACTCATAAAATGTTGTTAAATAGTTACAAAAAGATATAAATAGTATCTTAAGTAGATCGGCTCCTTTCTAAGCAATCGATAAACAAGAGTTCTTTGGTGAGCTAGATTCAGATTAACGGATTCCATCTGATATACAGGTGATCAAAATGACTTGAAGTCATAGTACAGTTTTTGACTTATACTATGTATAAACTCGCATTCTCACGACAAATTTAATAGTAGTTAAAAACAAAAATAACCAAAACGTATATATTTGCGATATAAAGCCTCCAGCCTGTACATACAAAAAGGGTAAAGAAAATGTAAATTAACGAAATTCATTTAGAGACGTAGTAATGATTAATGCAAACTAGAATTTTACACACTCTTAAATAAAACCCTAAAAGTTAAAAATTATTCTTGCATCATTATATATATATGATATATACTTATAATACTATACCTTAACGTAATCATACTATAAATACCTTAAACCTAACTATATATATAATATACATTTAATTCATATAGCTATAATATACTACTTAAATATATTTAAAACATTAAACCTATATAATATATATCTATACTATTATAATACCTATATATATATATCATACTAAATACTACTTTAATATATAACCTATATATACCTATATAAATACATTATTATATATATATATCACCTCATAATAACCATATTCTTAGTAATATACCTCAATATATCTATATATCATCTATAATACCTATATATACTACTATATAACATATATATAATCCCTTTATAAGATACTATATATATACTATAATAAATATACTACTGACAAAGCTATACGGCACCGCTCAGAGCCTGCGGACTAAGCGCGCATTTGGACATCAGAGCGGTCTGCCGTGCATCTACCCTATGGCGTATTGTTGAGTTTAAATAAAAACATGGTAAGTAAATATGTTGCCTGGTTATCCGAAAATATTTATATTTTTGAAAAAAATATTTTATTAAAAAATGTAGCCGAAGTCAAACTTTTTACTTTTCCGTTTTCGAAAAAAATATATTTATATATGGTTTTCATAACAATGTACGACAATATATGATTAAAACTATTTTTTTAGAGGCACTTTAGAGCAATTAAATTTAAAAAATTGAATTTTAAACTGACATCTTAACAAATAATTTAATTATATTGTAAATTTAATTAAATACATTTAACTGACATTTTAACAAATAAATTAGATTAATATTCACGAACACGTACACCCAGTTTGAATTTTCAATTAGACTTTTCAGATTTCTTAGCCTTAGGCTTTCTGGAATATAGGTAAACTTTTGCAAAATGACAAAATATCGGTAAAATTGATTTTAATATTTTTTCAAGAATAATTTAATTTGGATAACTTATATGTAATCACTATTTAATCATTAAAATTTATTTTATTATTGAAGACGTATTTATATTTCTTTTTTCTTATTTTAATTTTTAATTTGTTTAATTTAATTAACAATAGTTCTTCCATAATTTTTTTTATGAGTTTAAAATTATATCTCTCCAGCATAATTTCTTCCCCTTCATCAAAATTATTGGTAAAATTTTTTCAGTAATCTGATGTTTTTTTTCCAACGTTTCTCTTAATTTAACGTTTCCTATAAATATTTTTCGAACTTTTTAATCATGTTCGTTCGGACTTAAACTCTCATATATAAGTTAGTCATTTTCAAAATACTAGCAACTCATATAATTATACAAATAAACAA
The DNA here is from genome assembly GCA_015478945.1 of Trachelipus rathkii. Lineage (NCBI taxonomy): Eukaryota > Metazoa > Arthropoda > Malacostraca > Isopoda > Trachelipodidae > Trachelipus > Trachelipus rathkii. The sequence goes on from JABUQX010111183.1 coordinate 19,344, forward strand.
AAACTAAACAAGGTCTACAAGTAAATTAACAACAGATATTTTGTTTTCCTCTCCATTAAGTACTCTATGTCGGCTAGCTCTCATTAATATTCCTTAATATATAGCTTATTTGTTTTTCCCATTTTATTTCGTTTCTTTTCCCAGATACCTTGAAACACTACTCCATCGAGAAAAACAATCTGCATATAATTTCCATAACTTATGACGCGCAAACAGTTATTCAATCCTTTACTCAGAGAACCACACTATACACCCATAAATATATTGCTCCATATTGACTACTCATAATAAACTCCATGAATATCTTCATCACTTGTCTCCATAATAAAAATAAAACCACTAACTAAGAAATTATCACACTCCCATAAAACCCACACTATAACAACACTCTCAAACGCAAACACATCAATCGTAATATAACTCATAATTCAGACTAAAACCTTATATATTGACCTTATATAGCTGACTTTATATAGCATTTTTATTTTCTTAAAACCTAAAATAAATTTTATGACTAACTATAGTAAATCTAGTTGTTATTTTCTCTTGTTAGTTTATTATTTTCCTCAGTTCCTCAATCAGATAATACCATAGAGAGTAAATTTCTTACTTATGATAATTACTTAATTTCACATTAAATTATTATGCCATAATTGAGCCCACTCATGCCGTATACTAGGGTGCGATACTTACAGTGGAGAGTAAAAATTTTTCGTATTTTAGATAATAACTGATTCTTGGAAGATCACTAGTTTATTAAATTTTTTTCTATTTATATTGGATCCAATAACATCTTTATCTTTTTTTTTTTATCTCGTTGTTCTTGTCCCTTCTACTTGCCTCTTATTATTTCGTATTCTTTTTAAACTTATTTTTCTCTCTCTGATAATAATTATAAGCTGACTGTACAAACTTATTATTATTATTTGGAATTCTCTTGATGTATACAATATTTGAAGAGAACTAGTGTGATACGTTTATTAATACGGTCTTAATCATATTACTGAGTACAGAATTATCCGGTTTCTCATTTTTATTTTATTCCATTGCAAGTGGAGGTTAAGGAGGAAGATAAATAGGCTGAAATTAAGGACACCCCCAAAATAATTCATTGATATATATAGAGAGAGATATTTTACTTTTTTTTTCATTTCACAATAGTCAATGTTGCAAATTGTTGATGTATAAATTGTATAGATATACATATATTATATCCATATATATATATCTTGTCTTTTATCCCTGTCCATTATCCATATCGCAATCTATTGGCAATAAATATTTAGAACATTGTAAAAAAATCAAAAATAAAAACGAAATCAGTGTTGGCTACCCACTACTCACTTATCTCTTGCTAGGTATGTAATTGCAGGCCTCGGCCATCGTCGTGATCGCAATCTTTCGGCGAAATTGTTATCTTTTCGCAAATTGTATTGTAATCGTCTTGGGTCATGGAATTGTCAGAGGAATAATTTCGAAGAGAAGAGATAGAGAGGTGATGGATTGTATTAGAAAGGGCATATACTATTTTTTGATATCTTACTGAAATAAATTAAAGATGTTATTTGAAAAAGCTGTGAAGATGAGTGGTGAGGTTTGTGTGAAATGTGTGTGTGTTGGGGGAAGAGGGGAATGAGAGTGGGAAAGAAGAATTGCGATTCCTCTGATGTATGACATGTGGCACAGAGCTATGATAGATTTTGTTTGTTTGAGTACTAGAAATTCTAATGGGTATAATTAATTTATAGTCTCAAAAGGATCAAAGGTATGTCTATGGTGCTAACATATTGATCTCATTTGAGGGTGCTGATTCGGAGAGTGGACTTTTTGGGGATAATCTGTCCAAAGACCTGAATACGAATACATTTAAGGATGGGGTGAGTGGGGAAACCTTATTCAGATTGATTGTGTTGGGTGAATTAACCGTGGGATATGTTGATCAGAAAAGGGAAGTGGGTAAAGGTAATTTTGGGATGGAGGGGAGAAAAGAGATGGTAGTGATGTTAGCAAAGGTTGATGCCACTATAAAGAGAGGTATGTTTGTGAATAATAATTTCCTCAAACACAAGAGTATTTCAAAACAATACTACAGTTGGTATAGGAGTAGAGATGGTACCGATGGTGAAAAGTATGACTGATATTGTGTTGGTGAAGAAGAGAGATGCTGGAAGTTTGAATGTTGCATGATAAAAAGTCAGTTTGGTGGGTAGTTAGGAATGGGAATTAACCGGACTCATTATGATTATTTTGATGAAAGTAAGGATTAAGCTAGTGGGTAAAAGCGCTTGGAAGGAACGAGGAAAGACAGTAAGAGAAAGCGAAGTGTGGGAAGAATCAGAGTGAGAGGTTATAGTAAAACAGGTAAAAGGAAAAGTATTTAAGGGCGCTTGCGAATAAATCAATGATTGAAATGTGAGCAAGTATGAAACTGAAAAATCTGATGCACAAATTAAAGGGAAGGCCTTTGTTAAGGTAGTGCAGAGAAAGAATATTGTGTTGTTGTCTAAGAGTAGGAATTAAGAATTCTAACAGTGAAACGGAGTGATGAGAGGTGATCGCAAGCCGATTAAAGTAAAACCCATCGCGTGGTTAATAATGAGCTAAAAGCAAATGTATGCGTGCTTGTCCTCAAATCAAGAAAGATTGTTTGGAATTATATTGATGCGAAAAGGAGGAAAAAAGAATTACTAAAAGTTGTATACGTACTAATAGTTGAATATATATCAATATAATAGTAATATCTATATATCAGTATATATTATCTATATATATTAGCAACCTTATTAATACTGACATCTAGTATCAGTATAATATTATAGTAATATTTATTACATATATATATATATAATCTATTATTTTATATAATATAATACAGTGGCGTATCTTAGCGGGGGGCCGACGGGGGCCATGCCCCCTCCCGCGAAATTTTATCAGACACTAAAAAATTTTAAGTATCATAATTCCTTTAAAAATATATAAAAGTGCAGAAGTTAATTAATTCTTATTCACTTCGTCGCTGTCAGGAACAAATTCGTAAATTCCATTAGTTAAAACTAACTTGAATCCCATCAGGACAAATGCAACATTAGAATTTCCGCTGATGTTTGAAGAATGTGTAAGCGGCATCTGAATCTGAAACTGAGTATTGAAATTGCTGTCTACAGAAAATTTAAAAAATTCCAGAAATTTTTTACCCAACATCCTACTTCCAACCCACACAGACTTATTATCGCACATGCATTAAACATTTTTATACACATTTTATAATAAATTATTTAATATCAGCATTAGGAAAGAGAGGTTTTTAAAATTTTTCCTTGCAATGTCTGATTCATACACACAAGAACGGGATGTAATTGTCCATATTGAGAAGATATAAAGATTGCTGTCCATTATTTCTCTTATCAAGGAAAGATAATCGAAAGCCCAAAACCGAAGATTGTAGTATGAAGCAGAATGGATTTATGGAAGTTGAAATTGCATCACATGCACAGGTGCCCAAAAACCGCAAAATTAATGGATACGTTTCTTGTTCGCAGTTTACAATTCCAATATATGTTACATCTGTTGACAAATACCTGGCAATTTACCCCCGGTCTACATGCTTTCGTAAAAGAAAGCCTTCAACTTTAAGACTTCTGAAGCCTACTTTGACAGTAAATACTATTGGATGAGATGAAGAGAACTTCACTTGGATCTTGCCTCCTCTATTATAATTGAAATATTGAAAATAAAAATTGAAAATGTTATCTCAGACTTTCCGCTCACTCCTATGTCAGACAGCTGATTATTAAAGTCTTGGTTAAGGTAAAGATGATTTTAAAGGATTGGAGACATCTATAAATTTCCTCGCAGTTTCGATCCACAGCTAGCTATTCTTGTTGATTACAATATTCTATATATAATATAATATATAATATATTATCGATAAATATAATAAAAAGTATAAATATAATATATATATATATATAATAATATATTATATATATATAATTATAATATTAATTAATATATATATAATAATATAATATATACATTATATATATAAATATTATTATTAAAATATATATTATATATATAATTATATAATAATATATACATATAGTATTTATATATAATATTATATTATATTATATATATATAATATATTACAATATCATTAATAGATATATATATATATAATATATAATATAATAAAAATTAATAGTATATATCTCAGGGCTGCGAAACGATTTTTGTCTGGCCCCTCCGAAAAAAATTCTGATACGCACACGTATAATATTACTATATAATACCTATATAAAGGTATGAAGGCACACACGTTTTCTCAATAATTCATAGTATAAAAGTCGCTATTTCCGATATCTGCAAAAAAAAATATTTGCGGATGAGGATGGCGATGCGGATAGGACTAAAATTGCATGCTAGATATCCGCATATGGGGTTATACAAGATGGTAATCCCCGTTGACTTTGAAAGTTCAGAAATTGATGCCAATTTTGAGACAAAAATTAATAATCATAACTCGATAAAATGGGTAGATAAAGATCTGTGATTTTTGTCTCGAATGTTCGTCATAAGTTCTATATTTCTTTCATTTTTGATACTGACGGGTCATAACTATAGGGTTGGGCTAGCACCGAAATTTTCCGCACCGCACCGCACCGCACCAGGGTAAACGCACCCGCACCGCACCGCACCGCACCAAAATTTATTTTTGTCGCACCGTACCGCGCTCCGCACCGCGCTTTGCATCGAGCACCGCACCGCACCTCTATATTTTAAAAGCACCGTTACACTGGAGTTGTCTAGCGCACCGCACCGCACCGCACCCGAACCGCACCGTCCACCGCACCGCACCTGGTGAGTCTACCAACCCTAGGACTCATAACATTATCGTTTTGCTTGTTTTATTGAATTCTTAATTATGATCATTTCTTTCAACTGAAAAATAAAATGTTTTACGTGAACCATTGAAACAATTAAAGCAGATTTCTTTTATTATCGAGTATGAAGTTTACTTGCGAAAGGCATGTTCCTTCCCTTCTTTAGATCATTACAGAGTTAAAGGTAAACCATCTACTCGCCGAGAGAGTTCGTGATGCTCCTCCATCTAAGCAGTTTTCTACTACTTTCAAGGTGATATTCGATATTACCATTACAAAATGTTTGGCCTTTGTTATATTTGAGGATTTAAGATTTAAATCATTATGAACAATTTGATGTACGCTTTTTTTTTTGGACAAAGGTCACATGAATGATCTTTATAAAGTTTTTTTCTTCTTCTTCTTCTTCTTCTTCTTCTTCTTCTTCTTCTTCTTCTTCTTCTTCTTCTTCTCTTCCTGTTTTTCCTTTTCTTCTTTTTCTTCTTCTTCCTGTTTTTTTTTCCTTTTCTTCCTTTTTTCTACTTTCTTAATTTTTCTATGTTTTATTTTTTTTTATTTCTCTTTTTCATTTCTTTTTCTATATTTTCTTTTTCTTTTCTTTTTTTTTCTTATTTTTCGTTATATTTTCTTTTTCTTCTTTTTCTTTTTCTTTTTCTTTCCTTTTCTTTTTCTTTTTTCTTTTTCTTTTTTTCTTTTTTTTCTCTTGTATATATTCTTATATGTTTTAATTTTATAATCTCCTACTCCTTCATTTTCTTTCAATTTAGAGATTTTGTATCAATTCCCCCTCACCCCCCTCAAAAAAAAGAAATGTAATTATATTAATATTGTTCATCCAATGTTAAGAACTTTTTATCTGAACTTTTTATATCTTGCTCTGTAAACTTTTTCCGGTTAATTTCCGCTTGATTTACTATAATGTTATCTTCTTTTCTAAACTTTATGTATATATAATATCGAATAAAGTCTAATGATCTGAAATAAAAAAATATATTAATTAACACTGGGTAAAATAACTTTTAAAGTGGATTATTGAAGAATTAAAGGGATATAAGAAAAATAATGGTTAATTTTATAGGGACAATCTATTATATATATATATATATATATATATATATATATATATAATATATATATATATATATATATATATATATATAATATATATATATATATATATATATATAATATAATATAATATACTATATTATATATATATATATATATATATATATATATATCTATACATTATATATATATAATTATTATATATATTTATATTATATCTCTCTTTCTCTATCTAATAAAACAAAGAATTTACTAATATACTGATATAATATACAATTATATCTCATAGTATTTCACTGCTACTATTTACAACTACTACTACACTACTACTTATAATTCTATAATATATATATATAATACCTATTATATATATATATCTTACTATTATATATATATATATAATATATATATAGTATAGTATATACATATATTAACATAGTATTAATATATAATATTTATATATATATTAACTATATAAATATTTTACGTATTTCCGATACCTTCTCTATATTAGACTATTATTATGCAGCGTTATAACTATAGTGCCGGGATTATCAGTCACCGGTATTACGTAGTTATTATATAGTTAAGGGACGGGAAAGGACATTGATTTTTATGAGCCTATTTTATTTTGTTCAATTCCCTTATATTTATTTATTTTTGAACAGTATATTTTGACTATAGTATAGTTATATTCATGACTAACGCATAATAATTATCTTGCTATATATTTAACTCTATTACTTTACTTAGCTTTATAATTTATATTAATTATTATACTTATTATAAATAGAAGGTACTTAATACATTTTTATTATAGTAGTAATTTATATTAACAATTAATTTATATTATATTTAGCTATGATATAAATTATATATATAAAAGGTATTAAGATTATTTTATTATACTTACATTATGTTTAGTTTATACAATTATAATATATTTTTATAATATTATGAGGAGCCAGGAGCATTAATTAGATTTGTGGCAATACTCGGAGATTTTATCTATTTGATATTCGCATTCGCATTTGCATTTACTCTCTTTTATACCTCATTTCTTTTTTGAAATCTTACCAAGATGTCAATAGGAAATTGTATTACACTATTAATTAAGTGCTGCATAATAGGGCCTTAAACTTTCTTACAAATTTGTGTGAACATATTTTTAAGGTCTTACTGTATTTGTCATATTATATATATAAAACGTAGTCCACGAATTTATCATATACCTTGATTGATTATTATACATATAAATGATAAGGCACTCAATTGTTTTATCTGTGACTATTTCGTTTGTGTTTATATATCGTCTTAGCGATTTATAATGATAAAGTAGTATGTATCCACTTATAAATAACCGTATTATATATATTATTATTATATTGACAAAGTAACTATATATTATATATATTCTTGTTTTTAGGTTATACAGTATAAAAGGAAAGCTAAGTAGAACATTTCTGAATTACAAGATGCTTCTAAGTTCTATAACATAAGAAGTCATATGAAAATTCCTAGTATAATCAGGAAATTGAAGAATGCATTCAAATGTCCATATAATTTATATATATATTATTTATTATATGATATATTACTAAGCAAGTATTAGTAAAGTAAACTATATAGTATGATGTTAGATATAAGTTTTGCACATTTGGTTTACTATTATTTTATATATTATTAGCGTTTATTTATATATGTATATATATATATATGATGATTCTTATAATATATTATATATAGATATTATTATATATTCATAGTAGTAAACCTTACTAAGTAAATACTAGTTATCATGCATATCACTATATTTGGTAGAACTCAATTATATTATTATAGTGGATAGGTATAGATATAGTACGTTGTTTAATTTTAGCTGGCATATATATTAATATTAATGCTTATATGAGTTATATATTATAATGACTTTATATGTTATAGTTAGTATCTGACTATTTAGTCCATAATGATATATCAATATCATAAGCTAATAATAAGTAGTAATAGTCTACATGTAAAGTACTTTATAGCTGATGCATTATTTAGGTCAAAATACTACTCCCACAGTTACATAAGTTAGTATCGTAATGATAAATAATTACTTATATATATATTAGGATTAGACAGTTTAATAGGCAATGGATAGGGTCTATGTCATGTTCACAAGTAAGAGAATATATAAGCGATTCAACGAATACTAAAAGACAGTGATGTTGTGATTAGGTTGGTTGCTAAAGGAATGTTGTTATTATTTTTATTATTATTTATTTAAATGAATGCATATGACTAGTATAATGTCCGATCTGCATGTCAATTATTATATCATTATATATTCATTGATTATCGTATTATTATGTTTTTATTATTAAGATGATTATTACTTATTATATTATTAATTTGGAGTTATTAATTATTATTAGAGTTGAGATTTCATTAATATTTATTAATACATTATATTCATTTATTGAGATTTAATATCAGCTATAAATTATTATTATATATTATTATTATTATTATTGAGATTTATTATTCTATGTATACACAGGCTGCTGATTAATTATTATTTGTATTATCTGGATTATTATTATTTTTATATTATGTATTATATTATTATTATTATTATTATTTATTATTATGTATATTTATTACTTATTAGTAGTAGTAGTAGTCAGTAGTAGTACAGTAAGTATAGTAGTAGTAGTAGTAGTAGGGTCATAACAGTAGTCAGTGAAGTCAGTCATCTACCAGAGAAGCAAGGAGATAAGGAAGAGGCCCAAAGATAGCAACGCACAACACTATATAATTATATGACCCAATAAATAATACAACTGTAAAAAAACAACCATCTTACAATTTCCCTTTTAGGACGCTACAGCCACAGGTGATTTCGTTCTATGGTATTGTTGATTCATTCCTTTCCTCCTCTGTTATCAGTCTTCTTCCTTCCCTGCTTATTGTCTCTTCTTACATTCTTTACTCATACTTCTACACTCGTATATCTTCTGTCTTCAGTTGCTTCTTCCTCTATCTTCACTTTTCGTAAAAAGGTACTTTTCGGATTTTGTCCTTCCTGTTTGTATGTGCCGTTGTTTGATTGTTTACTTTGGGAGAGTTTTGCGCTTGGGGGAGCGCCGCAAAAGTCAGATTATTTATATTTGGACGCTTTTATTGAAACATTTGGAACATTTAGGAAACTTCTCTCTCTCTCTCATCCTCTCTTACTCTCTCTCATCTCTCCACATCTACCCTCTCTCTCTCTCTCCTGCTCTCTCTCTCTCTCTCAGCCTGCTTAAAAAGTTCGGCTCTTCTGTTTCCATTTCATCTCTTCTCTTTAATCTCTGTCTCGCTAGCAAAGGTTTGACGTCTTAATAAATTTCCTTCTTTCCTTTACCCCGAAATTCATCTGTTGGAGGGCGATATTAATGAGGTTCTTCGTCCTTCCCTTCCTTCTTTGCTCCTCCTTTATTTCAAGTCTTCTTCTTCTCTCTCTTCTCTCTCGATCTGCACAGTTCCTTTCATAAGTTCTCTTCATCAAAGGGAGTCTTAAATCAGTCATTCGGTACCTTTCTTATGTGCTTCGAATCATTTTCATGCAAACCATTTTCCCTTTATTACCTCCCAAATTATATTGATTTAACTTTCATCATATTAGCCTCTTCTCTTGACCCCAATTCCTTCTCAATTATTCACTTCTTGCTCACTCACCCCTACTCTTATCTCTCTGTTCTTTAAGACTCTCTTCGCTCTTATTGGGTCTATCGTTGAGTACTTAAAAAATGAATCGGGTTCTCCATTTTTCAACAATATTTTCTAATTGATCTTCTTTTGTCTTATTAAACTTTGGTAGCTCTATGAAAGTGAAACTAAAGTCTTTGAGATCATGTTCAAAGGTCATCTTATCAAAAGTAACGTGATCAGACTTATAAGCCAGCTTATTAGGAAATAGGATAAAATCAGCAATAGCAATAAAGATAACCATTTTAAGATCATGATACTGGTCACCTACATCAGCTTGACTTGAATAAGCTTTGGCAGCGTAGTATTGGGCACGTTTTTCAAAGCCCCTTGTTTTAGCGACTTGCATCTCAATGATGGTTTTGACCCCTGTAGAATCAACACAGAGAACATCAACAATACTTTGCTTTTGAGAGGCAATAACAGGGTCTTGAATGGGACTGAGAAAGGAGACATCTTTAATCTGGATGTCATCAGTAAGATCTAATATATCATTAAGAAAGTGAATAAGAATGTCTTTGTTCTTGTCAGTACCAAATATTCTCTTAAATGCATAATCATTTCGCACATTGAGAAATTTAGAAAGAGCCATGAGAAAGTAAGATAAAAAGCATTAATAATTATACACAATTCTGAAGAAATGTTCAACCTTTTTATCACTAAGCCTTATTTTTCAAACTTTTGTGTATGTTAAAGAAAAAAAGTCTGCCAGAAATCATCTGAGAATTGCATTTAAGGCTTTAGATGTAGATTTGATCATCTTTTCATAATTACCTTATAAAACACCTTAAAAACCCCAGCAAATGAATTGATGAGCTATGAAGAGCTTAAAAATATTTATTTTCATTGTGAGAGATTAACCTCCTAATAAAAATATGAGCCTAAAAGCTCAATTACGATTTACCTAATATCGAGAGGACAGGTTTGTCAATCTCTCACACCTTACATTTTAAAATATTCAAAAAATAATAACATATTTCGGTAGCAAATTTACGTTGAATCTATATCCTGTAAGTATGGGCGAAAAAAAGAAGGCTACAATATATACAGATGGAGCATGTTCCGGAAATCCGGGGCCTGGTGGATGGGCAGCCATGGTGATGTATGAAAATAAAAGTCTTTATCAAAAAGCGTATCTCTAGAGGTGAAGAAAACACAACGAATAACAAAATGGAGTTAAAGGCTGTGATTAACAGGCTAAAGATGTTGAAAGTTTCTTGCAAAGTTATTTTACACACTGATAGTCGATATATTAAGCAAGGTATATAACAGAGTGGATCAATAAATGGAAGGTAAATGGTTGGAAGACAGCCGATAAAAAGCCAGTGAAGAACAGAGAATTATGGCAGGAACTAGATGAAGTTGCTTTGCAGCATGATATTAATTGGAAGTGGGTTAGAGCTCACAACAGTAATATGTACAATGAGGAGGCAGATAGACTTGCTAGAAAGGAATCTAAAAAGCTAAAATATAGAGATTGTGAGATCAAGAAATCACAAAAAAATAGAGGGAGCTCTAAGTTTCATAAACTATAAACCGCATAGCAGCAGGAGAGGTAATAGAAAGGCCAGCGAGTGTAGTAAAGGAATTAGTAGAAAATGCAATAGATGCTGGAAGTTCAGAGATAGAGATCAAAATAGAAAGTGGTGGACGTAACCTTATAACTGTGACAGATGATGGAAATGGAATAGAAAAGAACGATCTGGAACTAGCACTTATGAGGCATGCCACTTCAAAATTAAGTGATAGTGAGTTAATAGAGATCAGACATCTTGGCTTTAGAGGAGAAGCTCTGCCTTCAATTGCAGCAGTAAGCAGAATGAAATTATCATCCAAGGCAAGTGGAGCAAAGGAAGCATGGTCTATAAGATATGAGGGAGGAGAAAAAATAAGAGAGATTACCCCTTGTTCTTTGTTGCAAGGTACATATATTGAAGTTCGTGACTTATTTTTTGCCACACCAAATAGACTAAAATTTCTAAAAACCGAAAGGGCAGAAACACAAGCTATAGTTGATATTGTAAATAACTTAGCAATAATTAATTATAGTATTGGGTTTAATCTCACTTCCGGTAATAAAAAGCTCTTAAAATATGCTAAACAGACTTCATTATTTAACAGGTTATGTGAAATAGAAGAAGAATTCCAAGATAGTTCTTTGGAAGTTAATGAAGAAGAAGACGGCATAAAACTTATAGGATACATCTGCAAACCGACGGTCAATCGAGGTAAGTCTGATATGATCTATACATTTGTGAATGGAAGGCCAATAAAGTTATGGACATTTTCATCTCAGTTGTAGGGGTACAGCAGGGATAAGAGAAACGTCTGAAGTGGAGCTTGTTTCAGGTTTACTCGCACATTGCAGTTAATTTTTGTATGTAGATAGCGATTGGAGATGCGCCAATCTGGTTTTTTTAACCACTACCGTTAGTCCAACAGGATTGAACGAGTTTTATACTGGTTAAACATAAATTCCAAACTAATACCCAGATTAGGTGTGTAATGACGGTGTGGCAGGTATAGGGCGCACTGTGTAGCACTCGTGGTGATTGTTCATGAACCAGTATGGCAAATTATAGTTGTAAGGTTAGCAAGACAGGTTATAAGCCAACGAGGATCACTTACATTGGTAGGGCGATCCTATCCCGATGTGGACAAAAATTGCTGGTCTGTTACCAAACAAAAGGAGTAGGAGTTTTTGATGTGAAATGTCGGGCAGAGAAGTATGTTTGGGACATGCGTAAGTTGTACGCTACGAAAAGAGGGCGAGAGGGGAGAATTAGTCTTGAAAATATGAATAACTTACAGTAAGAGACTATAACATATTTGGGAAGTATGGTGAGGTTATCAAGCAGCGTAGTCCGTGCGCAGTGGACGCTAATAAAGAAAATTGATTTATGATATATTATAGGTTATAGTATTGGAGGAATATATAGATAGATATGAGTAATAGCACCGATATAATAGGGTATATGTATAATGGATGGACTGATCGCTAGGGTGTAGCGTGTGTGTGTAACAAGCCTCGATGGTTTAACTGAGTGTGTACAGACGTAATGACACCCTAGCCGATAGAGACGTGTACCGCTATCACGTTTTGTCGCGGAGTACTGCTTCAGCCCGGATAGTTGCGTGTTGGCCGTGGGATGAGAGTGATTGCTGCAGGGGGCACCTCGGTGTATTGAGCATCCCCATACTTATTGTGGCTGGCAGCGTGAGACGATGCGGAGGGGGTGCAAACCGCACTTGCGAACAAAGAATTAGAGTCAGAGGCAAAGATATTTCTAGGGTGTAGAGGGTCGAGGCCGATAGGGGATGAAGTCCACCTGAGAGGGTCTGTGGAGACCCTACAGACTGATATTCTTAGCTCTGGATTCTAGCTCTCGGTGTTGTTAGGTGTTTGTAAAGTTGCAGTATTACAGGCTGATCCGTCGTACGGGCTGGCCGTTGCCGTAGGTCTGATTACCGAACGGCGGTGGCATGTCTATGCTTTTAGATGGCTGTGCCGGCTAAGGGTGTCCGTAAGCTCTATAGTCGCGGATTCAAATTGGGTAAAACTCCAGTATTGTTGAATTTAAAATGTCAAATACATTAAACGAAGTAATGTAAGTTCAGAAAAGTTTAAGGTAGTATAGCAAGTGTTTTTCTAAGAGAATTCTTTAGGTGGGCAGAGCTCTATGTAATTATGCCACGAAGGCTTGCCATTTTCTATAAACGGCTAACAGACCGTATACGTTTTTCTGACCTTGGTAAGAAAGATTTTTTTTTTTTGATACAGTAAAATTTTTTTCAGAAAACATTTAGATCAAATACTGGAGGGTTTAACACCAAATAATGTAATTAAGTTTTTTCTGTAGTGTCGTACTTTTTTTGAGAACAATTCTCTCTGGGCCTGTTATGCAACTAGCCCAGATGTTTTAATAAAAATCGTCTATATTTAATAGAAAAAAAGTATTAAAAAAAGAAAATAAAGAATATCTTAGATGGAAAAATACTTGACTTTCAAATGTTTTCAAGCATCGCCATAATGTTTCTTTTAATCGCCACTCGATCAGAACTTTATTGTATTTTACAGTGTAGGTTACTTTACAAATAGTAAGTAAAGGGAGGACTATAACTAACATATTACGAAATAAGTGTAAAAATGCAATCTTTTAAAAATTTTATAAATTCAGTTTTTTTTTTTACAATAACATAAAATTTTAAAAAATAAAGAATTTACAAAAGATTTAATGATGGCAATTTCAATATTTATATTTTAAGGAGTCAAAGCATCTAGGTTAGTTGGTCTATTTGACAACATAGATCTCTATCTAAGTTATTGCTTTTAGACCTATGGGCATGTAGATTAGTCTTATGTAGTTTGGGTCTATGGCATTGGTCGATCACATATAGGTTTGGGGTCAGTTTAGAGGCCTTCCCTATGTTCCAACCGTTATTATAGGTTTCGTTAAGTATCATAATACAGAATCTGTTGGTCTCATGGGGTATTTTCTGAGCTAGGAGGAACCTAGAATGGAGGTCTAATCTAATATGCGAAGTTATAGATTATCAAATGCTGGTATAGACCTATTCAAGCTAAATATCGGGGACTTAAGTTAAGACCTTTTAAAACACTTTGATTTCGCCTTTATAATAATACATTTTAAACCTTATTCAAATATATTTATAAACAAAATATTACTTGTAATTATTTTATCTATTTCTGATTACTAATTAGTTTTAAATAATAAAATTAAATTATTACCATTAATTAATATTGTCATTGTTAATTAATTATTTATCAGTATTTTAAAGGTTTACATTAATGTTCACGTTAAAATGTCCTGAATAATCTTAAATATCTATGTAATATATATTAATATATATGATATATAGTAGTAATATATATATAGATATATAGTCGAGGTGTATACCAAAGAGGGAAGACGACGGGAAAAGAACTACAGGGGAGAAATGACAAAGTGTGCAGGGATTAACAGGGAACAACACAGGAGTAAAATAAAATTATCCTAATTATATCAGGCATCAATTGATTTCTGGTAGAATCGCCGTGTAAAGAAGGAGTTTAGTGAAGCACAAATTGAGTTCGAAATTCTCTTAAAAAGGGAGATTTTAAGAAGCTCAATTGGCTCAAGGGATGTTAAAAAGATGTTTTGTCTTCTCTGAAGGATGAGGAAAGTAAAGAGCACAAGAATAGCATTCATGATTCTCCTCATCCCTAGTGACTTAACCGCAATTTAATATTGATAGAGTTTCAATATATGAGTGAAAATTATAGTATACCAAATGTTAATATCAACTTTGTTCTTAGGCCTAAAGAATTATACTGCTCTTGGGACTTTATTGAGATCTTTCATAATCATGTATTTTGTATGTAAGAGAGATTTATGTCACTGCTGCGCGTATCAGCGCATTTTACTAAGTTTCTCTTTTTTATTTTTAAAGAAATTTGAATTAAGTGTCCTCGCTAAAAATATCTCCGCAGTCAGCAGAAGGCATTAAGGGTTGTTTTGCGATCTACGGACTTTGGTGGATGCCCTAATATTCAAAACATAGAGAAAGAAATTCATATGAATACAACGCGAATTGGATGGTTCGAGCGGCTTGATCATAGATGCACGAAGCAAGATTAATGAACTTTTTGGACTAGCTCCTAATTTCCTCACTGGTTCCTGTTGAACCTGTCTGAAAGTAATTTTGGAAATGAGGTAAGGAAGATAGACTCCGATCAAGCCTCTTGTCAATATGAAAATTTTTAACAATGTAGAACGTAGCGTTCAAAAAGGAAACAAAAAGATCTCCTTTTAGGGCCGTAACATCGGTGATTTCGGTTCGATCATTGGGATCATGGGAAGTGCGCTGTTCTCGTAGAGGAGGGTTCTGCTGATTTGTCGGGACGAGCAACCGAAACATGGTCATTTACAGC
>JABUQX010111184.1:0-10000 GCA_015478945.1 Trachelipus rathkii
GCTAGATCTCAGGTATTATTGTTGATAAAATAGAGTCAGAGCAAAAAGGAATCACTCGAATCGACTCACATGACTTTTGTAGTACTGCATTCAGAATTTTGTGCTCACTGTATTGGGAACTTAGAACTCACGTAATAACCGTAGGAGATAAAAAAAGGCGATCTGTTTTAATATTATACTATGCGTACTACAACAGGCTATATTATTATGTGAAAGTGATAACAATTATTAATAAAATCTAATTTAGTTCAGTATGTAAAATTGATAACTTATATTTATATATAAATAAATAAATTGATAGTGACTATGTATTAGCCATATTCATTAATTCATTATTCATATTATAAATTATACTATTATATATCTATATAGTAATATGATATAAAATTTAAATACATACTTTAGGATAGTTAAGTATTAAATAGAGTTTAAATAATTGATAATATACCTTATTTCCATTTGGAAAACAGGTCAACATGAAGTCGTAGTTTATAATAAGCAATTCGTGTTGAACACTAAAAAAATAGGTTTTTATATATTACATCTACCTAATATTGTATGTTCTACTGTATTACTTAAATTATAGTTTGAGAGTATATGAAGGGGAACTTATTGTATATCCTATTTCATCACTACTGATAGAACTATGATAAGTAGTCATTTAGTTTAAATATACTTATATTTAATTAGTAATAAGCCTATTTTAATATGGTGAAATAAGTTTATGTATGTTTATCGTGTTGTCTGTTTTTATTATTCTTTTTATTGTTTGTCTTATAAATTTTATATATCGTATAGTTACTTGTAAATAGAAAATCTAATGGAGTTCTTTAAAACTATGAATTGTAAAAGCTTAAAGTGCAAACATTAATCAGATTATAATAATAATAATATGCATATAATTAGTTGTATATATAATAGTTATTGAGAAATATACTCAGACCCGTGGTTTTAGTGAAAGTGATTAAATAGTAAAGTATTAATTTAATTATAACAAAAACTCAAATAATAACATATATAACCTATGGTGTTGTACTGGCCTATTATATGTATAGTATATATGATATATATATATAAGGAAGAATTTAACACTAGAATTTATGTAGTTAATAATAAGATTAAGTGTTATATATATCAGTAAGATAGGTTTATATTGTAAATAGCATTTTTGATAATTAAAATACTAAAGCTCTTACTGAAAGCATAGGATTATAGGTATTCGTATAAAGAGAGAGTTTACTAATTCATGAAAGTAAATTGTATTAGAATAAGAATTGATAATTTGATATATTAATTTATACATACTATAATTAATAAAATGTCAAGTAGTGCTAAAATATATATATATATTATTATATATTATATAATAAGATATTAATATATATATATATATCTATATATATATATAATATATATATAATAATATATATATATAATAATATATATATTAATAATATTTTATATAATTATTATATATATAGATTTAAATATATAATTATTGATTAAATTATATATATATATATATATATGTATATAATAATATATATAATTTATTATTTATACTATATATAAAGAGAGAGATGGTAAGAGCCTTTATAATTTATTAACAACTCTAGCCTAGTCTATTGATGGCAAATTTTTTACAGCAATATTGGGCGGGAGGTGGTAGCCCTCTTATAACTACATTATGCTAGAGAGTGCATTTTTAATTAAATTATATATATAATATATATATATATATACATATATATATTATTTATATATAATATATATATATTTATATAATATTTATATTATAATATTATATACTAATATTATAATAATATTTATATATATATTATATATTATATACTTATATAACTATATATATTATATAACTATATACTAGCTTTGAGGCTTAATCACCTAATAGTATTATTGCACAAGATTCAATTAGCCATAGAGTAATTAAAAAGGGGGAGGTAAACAAAGCTTGGGTGTAATCCGGGGTAAAATGAGAAGACTAATACATTAGTCAACGAAATACACAAAACAAACTATATTTATGATTTATAAGGCATTTATGGCATCGTTCGTATACATAATTAATATAATAATTATTAAATAATATAAAAATTATATAAAAACAAATTCCAAAGAAAATTTTAATACTATTATTAGGATAATTACCTATCATTCATGAGATATATAAATAATTTAGGTTGAATGTTTTATTAGTTTTTATAAACTATGTAAATTGAATAATTTTTTTACAAAAAGAATAGAGATTTAATATTCATAATGGAAATCAAGATAATGTTGACAAATGGATAATTTAATTTAATTAATTATATATTTAATTTATATATATATATAATATATATAATATATATATATAATATATTAATATATTATAATTAAATAATATATTATTAATATTATTAATATTATATAATATATAGATAATATATTATATGTTATACTATATATATATATAATATATATATAATATATTATATATTATTAATATAAATTATTATATATAATTATATATATATATTAATATAATATTATATTATATTATATATGTTTTCCTATTTCAAAAACTAATTGAATCAATATATATTTAAAATATATATACTAGATGTTCTTAATCAATTATCTATACATAAGAATATATTGAACAATTTAATCAATTATAAATTTTTCTATAATTTTAAACTAATATATACTTAAAATAATACACCTGCCTTTTTATTACTTCTTACTCACTCTTTATCTCTCTATACTTAATATAATATCTATTATTCTAATAAATAACCTAACTCTATTCTCTAACAGTCATACATACCTCTTCCTACTCTTCTCCCTCTACCCTACACATCTACTGATCATCTCTTCATCTACTCTACCTATATATTATATAATTTCTAATTCTCTCTTTCATCTCTCTTAATACTACACATATAAATATATAATAATATATAATATAAATATAAATATATATATATATAATATATATAAAATAAAATATATATTATATTTTATATTGTTTAATTAAAATATTATTAATTATTAATTAAATATATTTGTATATATATAAATATAATATTATATATTATAAAAATATAATATTATTTATTATATTATATATATATATTAGATATTTATATTAATATATTATATAATTAATAATATTATAATATATTATAAATATATAATATATTATATATATAAATTTACTATAATTAATTTATATAAGCTATGAGTATTAACTTTATACAATAATATAGAAGGCAATATTAAGCTAAACGTATAATAATATTTTATAGTGAATAATTCTTTACAGCACTTATGAACTTTATCGAGAACTTATCATATTTTTGTTTCTGATAGGAAATAAAAAAAGTTTTTTTCTAAATATTTATTATTAATGGATTAAATTTTTATTTCAATATCAATAAGGTTTAATGATTTAATTGATGACGTTGATGCATCATTTACCGTGTCATAATCACAAGTATAACAATCACCATGATTATACAATAAGTGACAATCATCTCCAAGTACGCAATAAGAAATACATAATTCTTATAATTACATAAGTATGATATTAGTTAAAGATATATCATATTAGTATAGTAATATTTGAACTTTATTATTATATTAATTCTATATTATATATTTGATTTATTCTTATTAAAATCATTTATAAATAACAATATTTTAGTAGATAAGATGTATATTTAACTAAAATAATAAAAGTATTGTATATACGTAATTAGTATATATATATTTATAATAAATGGAGAGCTTATTTATAATAGCTATAGCAGACCGTCAAAAAGATTATATTGTTTTATCTTTGAGAGTGAGCTGAAAAGTGAGGTGATGGAGGGGTTCATAAAGATATTCCTGAGGGTTGTCTAAAAAAAGACGGCAAGCTGTAAAGTCAGTGGATAATATAGGATACTAGTATGACTAAATGCAATTGTCTAGATAACAAACTGAATCTGATTAAATTATGGTTAGATGAAGAAGGTGCTCAATTTAAAATAATCTCTCAGGGGTAGAAACTATTAGAATAAGACATAAAGGTATTATATAGCTATCGGGTGCGCTTAATCTAACAATAGCCAATAAGAGTGTGGGAAGGAAAGAATGGTAAACAAAAAAAGTGGTTATATCCTCATAACTTTTTGGTATTTTAAAATGTGGTATTGGGATGATTACCCGCGCAATATTATTGGGTGGGTTGAAGAGGCGCGAGTATGGGGTTAATTCATACAAGAAAGATAATGTTAAAAAATCGGACATTGTTGCTAAACTCACACACTTCTTCACTCTAGAGTTAATTTTTTCTGATGATGTGAATAAGAGGATTCCAAACTCAAATATTATAAAAGGAAGTATGGCGCTTGGATATCTGTGTTTACTCGTACAGATTTTAATATTAATTTATTATATATATATTTATATCTATTATTTTATATTATTATTTATTATTTATTATTTTAATTATTAATTACATTTTATATTTAATATAATGTTAATTATTAATTTATATTACTTGGATTTTGATTTATTTTATTTATTAATTTATTTGTTTTATATATTCATATTATTTTCAACAGGTTTTTAAATTTTAATCAGATACTTAACTTCCATGTTCTTATGGGATGATATGCATACTTGAAACATATGATAGTTTTATAAATTGTATTTTTATCCTCCTTGTCCCTACTGACTAATCCTTTATTATATATTTCCTCTTACCATAAGTTGAATTAATACCTGATTCAAATACGTGTGGGATATTTAAGTATCATATAGCCGTATACTTTAACTATTATATATAATATTATATTATACATTTTAGAGATTTTAAAGATAATTAAATTTTTAAACATCTGAGATTTTGTAGGAAACATCAATTTCCAAACTTGCTTACCTATTATATGAAGAGTGATTAGAATAAAATACAAACTATATTCTTCTAAATAGGGAGCAGGAACCTATAATTCGTACTATATAAAAATTAGTAAGAGAAACTTTGATTTGAGAAAATGCTTGATAATAGTGGTCCTAAGCTTTACGAATATTACTGTTTGTAACAACTGAATCAAAGTTTTAGACTGTTTGATTTCATATATTATATACCTAGTATATTTTAAATAGTAATCAGCGTATGGATCTTCTATGGTACTCAATAGTACTCATTTAGTTACCTGAGTGTGAGCATACTATACATCAAGAGTCAGTTAACCTTTGAGAATCACAAATACAGGAGCATTTACGCATTTATCTATGCAATATACCAATTTAAGTTTATATAATTATTATTCTTTTCATACAAATATAATAGATTGAAGGTGGAGAACTACTTTGTCTAATGCTCGTCTCACAACAACAACAGGTGAGTGATGACTTATCATTTGTATATATATATACCGTTAGTAAGCGATTCTGTAATTAAATATATATATATATATTATATAAATATATATTATATATAATATATATTATATATATATTCTATATATATATATATATTATATATTAAATAATATATATTATATTATTTATATATATATATATAATATATATATATTTATAGTATATAATATAGTATATATATTTATATATATACTATATAATATTATCTATATAATCTATATATATATATCTATATATATATACTATAATTATATATATATACTATATACTTATACTATATATATATATATATATATAATATATATATAATATATATATTTATATTTACTATATAATATAAATATAATCTATATTTATATAAATAATTATATATACTATAATATATATTATATATATTATAATATATAATATGCTATATTAATATCATTATATCATATATATATATTACTATAATATTAATATGATATATATATATATTATATATATATATATATATATATATATAATATACTACTATATATAATTATTATATTATATATATATTATATATATTATATTATAATATATTATTATTAATATATATATATATATTATATTATATATATAAGTATATTATATATATATATATATATATATATTATATATATGCTATATATATATATATAATAAATATATATATATATATTATATATATATATATATATATATATATTTATATTATATATATATATATATTTATAATAATAGTATATATAATATATATATATATTTATATATATAATATTATATATATATATATATATATATTATTTATATATTTATATATATATTATATTTATATATATATATATATTATATATATATATTATATATATATATATTATATATTATATTATATATATAATATTTTATGTATATATAATGTATATATATATATATATATTATATATATTATAATTATATATTATATTATATATATACTATATATATATATATATATATATATTATATATATATATCTAGTATATATATATACTATATAGTATTATATATATTATTTTTTTTTTTTTTTTTTTTTTTTTTTTTTTTTTTTTTACATGATAACACCACTCACGGGCAGGGCCCTTTTTCAAAAGGAGGGGGAGGCAAAAATAAAATAAATAAAATAAATAAATAAAAAAAAAAAAATTAACATAAAGAAAATAAAAGGAGAAATGAATGAAAGTGAAGCAAATCTGACAAGGCTTGCTTAACGCAATTCCCCAAGGTGGGCGCACGCGGGACTTAAATAGAGGAAGATAAAATATTGCAGGGAAAATAAAAGAAGGCAAGGAGTTCCACAAAAAGATGTGGCTGAAAAGAAGGAGGTAAGCCATAACGAGTGTCCTTTGGAGTCTCCAATATTCACACATTTTCATGAGAGAACAAGGCACCTTTTGTTACGAGGGCGACGTAGTGGTGGAGGAATGCGAGGAGGTCCTTTCGGATCGACAACCAGCGGAGAAATCTATAGAAACAGAGATAGGGCACCTACGTCCCGGTCGCAGAGAAGAGGGTCAAGGGAGTCAGAAAGTATGGGACAGTTTTAAGCCTCTTAGCCTTAGCTTTCAACTCTAACTCAAAGAGGAGGGTTGGAACCAGGATCGCACCCAAATGTGGGTAAAACAGTATCAATGCAGGGGCGCAAAAAGACTTTTTTATATGGAGTATCTGAGCGAAGAAAAAAAATTCACGCAATCTGAACAGAATTCCAGTTACTTTTGAGGCATTTTTAGCAACCGATGTTGATGTGAGGTCTCAAGGATAATTCACGTATTTTGTTAGTCTAGAATGGTTTATGTTGTTTTACGGGTAACGACATTAGAGCATCAAAGGGATGGAAAGTTGGGAGGTATTTAGAGAGGGAGATATGAAGAAGTTGAGTTTTCAAGGAGTGAACTTCACAAGATTACGGTTACCTCACTGAGAAATCCGACCAAATCGGCAAGAATTGAATCGGAAAGATGTAGACGAGAGGCAACTCTAGCTCAACGAGGGAGCACAATTAAAAATGAGTGGAAGAATGGAGAGTTGAGTCATCGGCATAAGAGTGAACAGAGTTAGAATTGCAGTTAAGAAGATCGTTTGATGAAAAGTAGGAATAAAGTTGGAGAATAAACAGAACTGAGGAACAACGCACAATTAATAAGCAAAGGAGGAGAGGTTGCTCCATCAACAAGGCTGGAAATGGAACGTCTGAAGAAAACTAGAGCCAGAGTAAGCAAAGCGAAGACGGAAAATCCAAAGGAAGGTAGTTAGAGAGAGCGACGCATTGCATACCCGTCAAAAAGCTTTAGTATATGTCAACGCTATCCACACAAGACTCCCATGATCCTTAAGGGCAGAAGACCATAGATCAGTAAGATAGGAAAGGATATCACCGCACCAGTTGATCTTGAACGTCGAAAGCGCATACTGAGATCTGAAAGAAGGGAATCGAGATTCTAATGTTGATCCGGGAACATGAGCGGTTAAGGAGAGTTTCAAGACTTTATGATAGAATAATCAAGATTAAGCGCAATAGGTGATAGTTAGAAAAGGATCAGAGGGCTGTTTTTGGGGGATTGCTGAAATAGAAAGACGCGCTTCAGCATTGAGGAAAAGTATTAGTGTTAAGGCAAAGGGAGTAGGTTGAACGAGGACCGGCGCCAGCTCAGAAGCACACTCCCTCAAAAAACACGAGGAGGAATGCCTTCTGGGCCACTGGCCTTTCGGACGTTCATGGATCTCAGTATCTCATGTACTCGATCATGAGTAATGACAGGTAGAGACCTTGGACACCTAAGAGGGGATGGAGCAGGAGGGGGGAGCCGGAATCGTCTAGGGTGGAATTAGATGAAAAAAAAGGAGTTAAAAGAGATTCGCCCCTTCAGGAGTAGTGTTAAGCAACAGAACCGTCAGAACGGATAAGAGGCGGAAAGGCAGATTTACAAGAAAGTTATTTAGATGTTTTTGGCAAAGGCCAGAAATTTTTATCAAAAGGAGAACCAAGAAGGGCATCACACAACTTCCTTTTAGTGTAAGAACGCTTGGCCAGTCGAATATATCCCTGCATCGATTTCGAGCAGAGCGAAAATTAGTTTAGAAAGTAATTGAGAACGAGAGTTCTTCAAGCCTATAGCGCAGTTGGTCAGCTCCCTGGATCGGCAGGCAGAACAAGAGCCATCGAACCATGGATTTATGGGGAGAAATGATTTGTGGAAGATGGAATGAAACCTGTTTCATTCCATCCGTGATCACATTAGCCTTACTTTTCAGGCAGAAGCAAGAGGCGTTCTCGGACAAAATGATTCATCTCCAGCGATAGTTGGAAAAAAGCGCGTTCAATGCATCCATTAGCCCCGATTAAAAGTGCCAGAAAGTTCGGCTTAGGGCTGGGCGGAGCTGCTGGAAATGATGTTTTACTTTAGAGCTACAAGATTGTTGGTCAGAAATTACGATAGGCGAGGGAAATGGTGTATTTTGTAGCGGAAGGAGAAGTGGGTGAGCATAAATCAAGAGTGTTTTAGAATTGTTAGGAGTCTGGGATGTGTGTAAGGTTTTTAAGTAACTGTTCAGATCGTTGAGAAATACAGAATGTTTTGGTCCTCCTTCCAACCTGAATCAGTATGAGAGGAGCCCCAACACTCAGTGTGGTGTACGTTTGACAGTCCCCTAGTAGAGGATTTGGCAGTTTGAATGGAGAAGAGTAAAGTCTCCGGAGAAGTAAGTGAAGATATTAAATAAGAATCGGAAATCTGTTTATTCAGGAGAGCAGTAGCAGCAAAAGAAGATATAGTAGTGTAAGGGAGGCAGATTTTAAGCAGACATCGAATTTTAGGGAGATTTCGAGAATTTCGAGACGTGTTCAGGAGTTATTTATGTTAATGTAGGCACAGATACGTCCGCATTCAGCCGATCGGAAATATACAATAGATTATAGTTAGAGATGTTTAAATTGTTAGAGAAGGAATCCTTGGCCAGCTGAGTCTCAGGCAAAGAAGTAAAAAATATAGGATGAAAGAGCCGAAGTGGTGTTCAACAGATTTTCAATGATTGATCTGCGAAGACACCGGACATTAGAAAAATCAATAGAAAGAGCCCCGCCCTAACGGTACGCGTTGGCGCACCGCCCCCCACCTCTTTTACTACTCGAACTGTGACCTCACGTTATTAAAAACTTTAAAAAATTTAAAAATAATATATATATATATAGCTATGTATATATAATAATTGAAAATATATACTAAATCGCTAATACCTAAAAAATATATACTATGCTAATACTAAAATATAATATAAACTGATGCTAATACTAAAGTAATAAAATCTATTAATAAAAAATACCCTAATAAATAAGCGATAATAATACTGAACAATAACAAAGCTAGAAAAAAATTGAATAATTACATATAGTAAATAATACAAATAATCATATAGATAATAATAATATAATATAATTAATAATAATATAATAATAATAATAATATAATGAATAAAATAATAATATAATAATATAATATATAAATAATAAATAATAATAATA
>JABUQX010111184.1:12500-27500 GCA_015478945.1 Trachelipus rathkii
ATATTATATATATATTATATATTTATATAGTATATATATTATATATATTAATATAATATATATATATATATACTATATATATATTATATATATTATTATTATATACATATATATCTAATATATATATATCTATATATATATATTATATATCTATTATATATTTAATTATTAATATAATATATATAATATATTAATATTAATAACGCAGCAAATTTTTTTTGAATGTATACGCTAAAAAACGAAAGTAGTAGCTCTAGTGTCGTGGTAGCGCTAGGGAGGCAAGGCTGAAATGAGTTTGGTTAAGTATGGTTAGATTAAGAAGGTGCAAAGCTAATAATAAATACATGTGTTCTTTTTCGCATATCACTTCTTTCCTAATTTTATTATAAATTTAAGCAAAAGTGATTGAATTCCTTCAAACCATTCGAGATTCTGCATATTAAAACGACTGTCTGGATAATTATAAAGTTCACCACAATTTTTATGTTTTAAATTTATTTCCTAATATATTTTTAACCGTTTAAAAGAATTTTTTCTTATGAAAGTGCTCGGTGAGGTATATTTTTTCAGTTTTCATTTTTAGTGCATGGGAATCTTTAGGTTTGAAAGAAGATTACCATACTTCTTTCAGACACTCAGACGTGATCTAATACAAATAACATTATTATTATTCTTATTATTATTATTATTATTATTATTATTATTATTATTATTATTATTATTATTATTATTATTATTATTATTATTCATTATTATTATTATTATTATTATATTATTACTATTATTATTATTTTTATTATTTTATTATTATTTTATTATTATTATTATTATTATTATTATTATTATTATTATTATTATTATTATTATTATTATTATTATTATTATTATTATTATTATTATTATTATATTATTAATTATTCATTATTATTATTATTATTATTATTATTATTATGTATTATTAATTATTATTATTATTATAATTCATTATTTATTTTTATTATTATGGAAAGTATTTTTCTTTTAAGCTGTTGAAATAATTGTACGAAATTATGAATTTATGAATTATGATTAAGATTAATTTATGATTATGATTATGATTCTGATTATTCTTATTATTATCTTATTATTATTATTCATTATTTTAATTATTATTATTATTATTATTAATTATAATTATTATTATTAATCTATTATTATTATTATTAATTATTATTATTATTTTATTATTGTCATTCAATCGATAATATTTTATTATCTTAAGATTGTTGATATTATTATTGATATTCCTGATGATCTTTTTATTATTGATTTATTATTATTGATAATTAATTTAATTGATATTATTATTAATTGAATATTATTATTATTTATATTATTATTATTTTTATGTTATATTTTGATATATTATTATGATATTATTATTATTGATATTATTATTATTATATTATTATTTTGAAATATTATTATTGAAATTATATTATTGATTTATTATTATTGATATTTAATTATTATTATTTTATTATTATTATTATATTATTATTATATTATTATTATTATTATTATTATTATTAATATTATTATTATTATTATTATTATTATTATTATTATTATTATTATTATTATTGTTATTATTATTATTATTATTATTATTATTATTATTATTATTATTATTATTATTATTATTATTATTTTAATTATTATAGGTTAATTATTATTAATTTTATTATTATTATTATTATTATTAGATTATTATTATTATTATTATTTTATTATTATTATTATTATTTTTATTATTATTATATTATTATTTTATTAATTATTATTATTATTATATTATTTGATTATTATAATAATATTAATTATTTTATGTATTATTATTAATATTATTAATTTTTTTTTTTTTATTATTATTATTATTATTATTATTATTATTATTATTATTATTATCATTATTATTATTATTTTTTACAGATATAAACACCAACGCTCACGGGCGGAGACCTAATCCAGGAGGGATATATTAAATTATTGTCAGAGCATTATGAAGCCAATCCCAAGGAGAGAATATCTCACATCCTCTCACCCGACCAGTTTTGAACTTGAGACCCTCGCTTTGTTTGGCGAGTGCTCTAACACTGAGCTACCGGGCGCTTTAATATATACAGATATGGGCATCCTTACTCAAAAAAGTAATTCCATTAACGTTACCCCGTTACTTGTAAAAAGTAATTTTATTATCGTTATTCCGTTTCTTACTAAGTTTCTTTTAACCTTTTGATTGCGACATTAATAATGTCCTTTATAGTTCCCACAGCATTGCGGATTTCTGGTATTGTGTTCAAATCATTTACTTCTAGATTTTGTTTGTGTGAATAGCAATGAAAGAACAATGCTTTTTTATTCTTTTTCCGCAATATTGCTTGGGCACCTCCTTCTTTGCCAGACA
The DNA here is from genome assembly GCA_015478945.1 of Trachelipus rathkii. Classification (NCBI taxonomy): domain Eukaryota; kingdom Metazoa; phylum Arthropoda; class Malacostraca; order Isopoda; family Trachelipodidae; genus Trachelipus; species Trachelipus rathkii. Next base: position 14,947 of record JABUQX010111184.1, read on the forward strand.
TCGTAGAACAGCCATCGAAACCCAAGCCCACGCATTTCTCGGATCAGTTCTTCGGTCATTGACAAATCGTCAAGGCTTTGCAATGTTTTTTTGTCGTCAAGCGCTTTCGTTCTACATAAGCCAATAAACCCTTTTTTCCTTCATCGATCTTTGTCGAAATCGCCCAACCTATCATAATTGTTCTTTTCAGAATATCAGCGGTTTCATTGCAGTGCTATCGCGCACACTTCTTTTACTTTGTTAACAGAGGCTTTCCTTTATAGTAGTACCACATAGAGAAATGATCTCATTCTGAATCCTGACTGATTGGTAAAATGTGGCATTTTTTCTTTTCCCCTTTTCAAAATAGTTTTTCAATAGACTGATCTCCGGCATCTATTCGTAAACGGCACAAATCTTGCACACTCCTCATCATGATGCCTTACACCCGAAGCGGTAAATCTCGCGTACCAGAAAATGTCACAAATGAAATTATTGAGGATAAATGATTGTTTTTATATTTTCTTCTATGATTTTCCTTTAGAATGCTGGTTAATTTGGATGTCTAGCCGGCACGTGCCTGTAGGAACAATCCTGCAGCTTCAACAGCAGTTTTATGCCACTCTGTGTGTGTATGTTCCTTTACAACCACATGACACATTTTATATTTAATTTGAAAGGTCTTAATTACCTAAAGGAGTCTAGGACTCAACCTCTGATGGAGCTTTATTTGGTAGGAAATTAACATACAACAATTTTGCAGAATTGCACCCTTTAGGCGATTGGAGTATGTCAACCCAAAAGGTGAAATATGTCTCAACATTCATAATTGAATTCTACTTTAAGTGGGTAGCATCTTTCAAAAAATTATAGGTCTTAGGTGGAATCCAACACTCTTTCAGTAAACCTTTTTCTTTTACTCAGTCGAGTCATAAGATGAATTTCCACGTATCTACCAATGTATTTTCGTGAGTTCTCCGAAACGTTAGCTCCGAATCTGGACTTATATCTGGACCTTGTATCTGGCCTGAATGTGGGTTCTTCATCATGCGAAATATACGAAGTAGGAAGGTTGCCCTCTTTTGTAGTCTTAGTATGACGCTATTGGTGGTATCCTCCTTCGTTTTTCCCCGCTAACCATTTCCATTTTTTATGTCTTCCTTTCAACATCACTGAACATATATCATTATTATATATATATATATATATATATATATATATATTAATATATATTATATATATATAATTATATATATATATATATAATATATATATATAAAATATATATATTTAGTATATATATATATTAGTATAATATATAGTATATATATATATATATATATATATAATATATTATATAGTATGTATTATATATATATAATTAATATTATATTATATATATTATATATATATATATATATATATTATTATATATAATATATATATATATTTATTATATATGTTATATAATTTATATTATATTAATAATTATATATATATATTTATTATTATATATATGATATAATATATATAGTATTATATATATATATATATATATATAGCTATATATAATATACTATATATAAGTATATGTATATATATATATAGTAATATATATATATATATATCATATATATATATATATATATATTATATTATAATAATATATATATATATATATAAATATATTATATATATATATATATTATATATATATATATATATATATATATATATATGGTTCTTACTACTGTAAATCTCTGCCACATTTGGTCAATAAGGCTAATAACTTTAGTAACATATAAAGATGTTAACAGAAAATATTAAAAATATAGCAAACTATGTTGAAAACCATTAATTTCTGTGTTTTAATAAAAAAATAGTTTTTTAAAAGGAAACTAACTCAATATGGACGATAAGGTTGTGTTACAAAATCCATTACTTTTCAGAAGTAAAATGCACTAACAATTGTTCAATTATAATATTTAAGGTAAAACGTACGTACCAAGGAATCTCCTAATATCCATGATCTGATGAAACTGAACTATAACTTTACACTGAGGCGGAGTTGAGTGATAATTTTAATGCTACTTTGAACCCTAAACACTTAATAAAGAATTAACTCGACTAAGCACAAAATCTAGAATTTATATATACATATCAACATTAAAAAAACATAGAATAACAACACAGTTCTTATCTACAAATTAAAAGAGCATATAAAATGAGTGAGAAGACCTCGTATCATCAAGAGAAATGTGAGAAAAGGACGATTGCAACTAGCCTTCACCATATACTCTCATATATTATTAATATTAATATATATATATATATATATAACTAATATATTAGCTTATTAGTATATAAATAGTATATCAGATGTAGGTTATATGTACGTATATATATATTTGATTAATATGAATATTATATATATTATATATTATATTATATATATATAATATAATAGTAATATTATGTAGGTAGATATATATATATAATAATATATAATATATATATATATATATTATATATTAATGATATCTTATATATATATATATTATATATATATAAATATATTATATATATATATATATATATATTTTGCAACTATTCACATATATATATATATATATATATATATATTAATAATTAAAAATAATAGTGATAGTTGTCGCTTGTGATGTGTGGACGTGTGCTTTTTTTTCACATTGTTTCTGTCGTTTATTATGATAACTTTGGGCTTTAAGTTTTATTATTTTCTTTGAAATGTTTCATTAGCAGCTTCTCTCTGTTCTAGAGTAGATAATTTTTTGTTTTAATTCTTTGGAAAAGTATGATTGCCTTAGATGATTTAAAGAGAAAAGAATTTAACTTTGAACTGCTTGCATTGTAAAATATCTTTCAAAGAAATGTAGGTTTGATCTCTATTTTTTTTTTTTTAAGCATTGTAGATAGCTTATTGGGTGTTTTATTCTTTATGTCGTTTTAAATAACAATGGTTATATATGATCTTGTTTTAATTTAAGTTTTTTTTTTTTTCCCTTTTATTTTTTTTTTTTAGTAGGGGTGTATGAGAGTGTTAGTGTTTTTTTAACTTTAAGATTTTTGTCACATTTAATATTCATTATTTTTACATATTCCCTTTGTGAATGTCTACGGGTTCATCAGAGTGTTAGGGTTTTTTAACTTTAGATTTTTCATATTTATACATATTTGATATATATTTCTTTTTAGTTTTTAAGACACTTTACCGGTTTTTAAATGTAGGTTTTAGTGTTTGTAACCAATTTTAACCTGATTCACACGATTTTGTTTTTTTTTTCGCCTGTTGTTTTTGTCTGTTGTTTGTTTTTGTGGTGGAACTTGTGTGATGCGAATGATAGATGGAAGTAATTTGGCACGACGCAGGCTTACTATTCGCTATAGCTAACAATCCGCGGGCCTTGTGCATCTAACTCTGCTCCGTGGAACACACCTCTCTAACTCTGCCCTAACTCTTTTTGCTCCTGTCATGAGACCAATGTAGGAATCTCATCCTCTAACTCGTATTATGTTCCAACAAACCTTATTTCAAATTTCCGTCTAAAGGGGGTGGAGAATGTGCTATGTTAACATAAACTATCAGCGACTGTAGACGGTACTCGTGAATTTCGAATCTCCTAATTTCGATGTTCTATGGCTTTAAAATCTTTCTTCCTTCTACTACGATAATCTTGTGCTTCTGCTACTGGGCTCTCGCTAACATTGAACAGATTTTAAGCCTTTTTTGGAATATGATTACTATATTACTCCGTTAAAGCTCACGAGACTGTTATATCTTATCATCCAAATACTGAGGTCCTCTATTTAAGGCGTGATTTATGTATAACACTGAATGGTTGGGTTCTTCTCATACGATTTATTTGTGGGAAGAGGCAAGAAATATTCAGCAATTCTCAGCGATCTGGAGAGACTATTAAAGAACCGCAACACATTCCGGGATCGTCCTACATCATTCTTGAAGCACAGAATGTTGGTTAGAGTCTTGAACTTGGTTCTTGCAGATGCAACTAGTGCCTTCTCCTCTATAAAAGTACCACTCAACTTTCGCGCTGATGTGCGTCATTGACCATCACACACTTATATGCTTTACATTTTAGGATAGCTTTCTCTCGAACAGTTCCAATAGCTGCCCTATCTTTTTTTTCTGGCACTTTGGATCGGGCCGATTGGGGGGCCTTGCGTTGCTTCTACGCTACTATAATTGGAATGACTGCTTTGGTTCTGGTGACGCTCTTCGGCTTCTGCCGATAAGGTGTGAGGCTGTAATCGTTGCAATAGGATGATGCAGGTTTTTACTGTCTTCGACTAATCTTTTTCTCCTCATAATCCATGTTTCGATGCATGCTTGTTCTCTGGCCATTCAGGCTAGAGACAGTGCGTATCGGAGTGGAAAAATTCTCGTTCTCCTATCATCTAGCTAATTCTCCTTCAGCTAGAAATCGTTGCAGGGTACTTTCGACGAGCAACAGCCCAGCTTCATCAACGAAAGTGCGCTAAGTACCTCCTTGGTTCTCGCTACTGCCAATCTTTCTGGCCTAATTGCCAAGAAAATCTCTAACAACTTCTGTAATTCTTATTCTTTCCTCCTCTTATTCGCTCTGATGGTTCTGTGTGCTGCCTGTTGCTCTGTTTGCTGCTGTTGCTGTTGCTCATGTTGCTCTGTTCTACCAACTGAAAGACAATTATCTTCGGCCTCCTATTTTTCTCTACTCACATGACGATTCTGGCATTCCTCCTACTCTCCTCCTTATCCTCTCAGGTGTCCTATTGCTTTGCCTGTGATTACATTTGATCAGGTGCATGGGGCTCCTGAAATCTACGAACGTTTAGGAAGGCGGGTGCCCGGATGGCCATAAATCTCCCTGTGTTTTGAGGGCGTGGTGCTCGTGCTAGACCCGCCCTTGTTAACTATATCTCTATGTCTCAATACTAACACTTTCTCAGTGTTGAAGTCCACGCTCATGTCACGATTCGAAAAAAGGTAGCCGCTTCTGATCCTTCTAACTATCGCCCTAATAAGCTTCATTTTGTATTCTATCTAAGAATCTTTAACCTCTCAACTCTCATTTCTAGATTCATTCTGGAATCGCCATTTCACTTCTTTCGATCGCCAGTGGTGACTTTCGGCGCTCGAGGTCTCTGGCGATATACTTTATATCTTCTGATGTTATGGTTTCCGCCTTAGGAAACTACGGGGAGAGACTTTGTCGTGGTGGCGCTTGAACATATCCAAAGCATTTGACGGGGTATGGCCGCGTCACTGCTCTCCAAGCCCCCTTCCTTTGGGTTTCCCCTTCACTTTGTTTACTTGTCTAGTTTTCTCTCTAATCGCTCAATGTCGGCTGTTGTTTACGGGGCGACTTCTTCTTCTTTTCTGTTAATTGTGGTGTTCTCAAGGTTCTGTTATCTCCAACTTTATTCTTATTTTCATTAATGATTCGTCTCACCATGCACTCTAATCTCAATCACTCGTAGGTGCCGAATGACATCGACCCTTTATTCTTCCTCATTTAAATTTCTGCTCCCTCTTATTACTTCTAGAATTGCCTCTTCGTCTTAACCTTTCGGATTCTATTCTCGCTGATCTGGATAGGATTCACGGGTGGGGTCGTTCAGCTTGTTGAAAGTTAATTCTTAAAACTCACTTTCTACAAATTCCCTCTCGTAAACACCTTCCAATTTCCTATCTGCTTTCGACGCGGTTCTCTCGTCTTCCTGATTGAATATCAACATCCTTCACCTTTACATATAACAAAACAATGTCGTGGAAACCTCACATCACTCATTCGGACAATTGTTAGGGCGGCCTTCAAGAATGGGGTTCTGTTTAAGACCGCGAGACTTATTTTTCCCTCTTCTAGTTTGCTTCAGCTAATACAAAGGCTCATCCGCCCTTAGATGGAGTACTGCTCTCATATGTGGGGGCTCTGGTTTCACCGGCTTTTGGATAGGGTCGAGTCAAAGGCAAAAAGACTTACAAACTGTCCGTTTCTTTCCACTTCACTTGACGCTCTATCTTTGCGGCGCGATGTTTGTGCTTTATCTTATTATTATTAATTATTTTGTAAAATTTAACTTTATTATCTCAAGCAAAAAAATAAACTTAAAAATTGATTAAAGGGATCTTCGTGCTTTAAAAATGGATGCGTTGATAAGGCAAAGCTAAGTTATTTTCAATTAAATTAACTATGTGGAGAAGATAAAAACAATATTAATAAAACGTTAGCAGTAAGCGAGATACCCAATCGCAACATTTCAGCCGTACAAATGTTCGACTGTTATTTAAGTTTCAAAGATCCAAATAATTAGGGCATAGTAATTAGCTTTGTTCGGATACGGATAACAATGATCAGTACGATGAAAAAATAAATAAGGGCAATGAGGATGGGAACAGGAAGTTGGTAAATGTGCATACTAATTTTATGAATGTCAAAACGAAGAAATAATAGTTTGTTTTCAAGATGAACTTGAAAAAACATATGATAAACTATTGTTCGATGAATTATATTTCACACATGAGGAGGTGTGGAGTTCATACTTTACGTTAGCAGTGCGAATATCTCAGCAATACTCATACTGCAAATCTTATAAGCAAGGCAAGACAAAGCAAAAGCAGCAGTCCAAAATTTAATGAAAGTTCTTAAGCGTGCGAAGCTTGAAAAGTGGGCAATCTTAGATCAGAGACAAGATGGGGATAGTGCATGTGCTTATTGTTCGAAAATTATTCTTGCCAACTAAAGACTATTACTAGATAATGTCTGCCGGTACTCCTGAACTTTCTCTTTCTGATAGTCAGTGGGAACAAATCGAAACCTTTAAAGAATTAGTAAAACACTTATATTTTACACCAAAAAATATTCGATTAGAAGGCTTGCCTGCAAGAAAATTTTTATAGAGAAGGGATTCTAGAGAAAGAGATTAAAAATTACATGTATTGTAAAGAAGGGAAAGAATGTTAACTAAAAACAAAATATTTTTGTCTCCATCTTTGTTGATCCATAGTTCAGAATCTTCCTCAGAGCTGAAGATCTGATAGTAGAAGCTAGGAATACTCTTTGTGAGCTAGGACTTATAATGAATAACACTATTGGACAGAAATCTGGATCAGAGTCAGATAGTTCAGCAGTTTCAGGAATCCTCTCATATGGTATCTTGTCAGATGAAGAAGTAAAAGTTGACAAACTATAGGACCAATTGGAGAATGCAGAAAAGAGATTGAAAAAATAAAATCTACCAGTAAAAGACCTTCAACCTAAAAATCCTCTAGAAAAATACAAAGTTGAATTCCATAGGGCATTATATGAAATAATGAAAATCGACTGGAAATCAAAGTTTACAGTTAAAGTGGCAATCCCTAGCTATTCTGAAATTTGGGAAGGCGGCTTCACATCAACAACTTTTCCTCTAGTCAAATGAATGTTGAAAGCTTATGTACTGCTATAAAAATAATAAATAATCAGATCTAAAGACATCGTTAAAGGAGAATTTTATTGAATAAATTTTATTTTAAGGAAACAATTGTTTTTGAATAAATTTATATTACATATGCTCCAGCAGTTAAAAGAAAAATCATTTTAAAATTTAGGAAAAAGTGAGTTATATATATATATATATATATATATATATATATATATATATATATATATATATATATATATTATTTATATATAATATATATATATTATAATATTAATATATATATTTTAATATATATATATATATATATAATATAAACTATATATATATATTATATATATATATATATATATTATATATATATAGTATATATTATATTATAATATATTAATATATATTTATATCTATATAATATATTTATAATATATATTATTGGAAATATATATATATATATATTATATATATATAGTATAATATATATATATATATATAATATATTATATATAATATATATATATATATATATATTATTATATATATAATATATATATATATATAGTTATATATATTATATATTATTTATATATATATATATATATATAATTTAATAAAAAATCTGTTTTGAATAAATATATTGCAAATGTTCAGGCAGCTCATAGGTCAAAGAGGAATTTTAACTTTAGGATGAAACTGAAATATATTTATTCTGTTTTTAAAATAAATGAAAAAAATAACTTTTAATAAAATTATATTGCATAAATGTACAGGCTGTTCAATGTTCATCGTTCAAAGAGGAATTAAATTAAAATTTAGAAAGTGAAATATTCTTTTTCTGTTTTCTTAAAAATCTTATTTTCTATAAAATATTTTCTGCTTTTGGTTCTAAGTTAATAAAGATGTTATTAACAAACATTCAGTTTCATCAAACCAAAAAAAAAATTATGTAACAAAATTAATGATTTCATAAGTCCAAATGGAGAAGGAATAATAACTAGAGGCCTGAGCGGAGCGGAGCCGGAGCCGGAGCCGGAGCCGGAGCCGGAGCGGAGCGGAGCCGGAGCCGGAGCCGGAGCCGGAGCGGGCCGGGCCGGAGTCGAACAATTTAAAATGCTGGAGCCGGAATGGAGTCGGAGCCTGGTAATTTTAAAATGATGGAGCCGGAGCCGGAGCCGGAGCCGGAGCCGGAAAAAATTGACTGCTTCGCAGCCTTGCTTCAAAGCCGTCTCCGATGTCATTCCATCAAAAAACACAATCGGCTAGTTAAAACCATCTTCTGATCTATGTGACAAGATCTTTCAACCACTTCTTATCACTCAATTCACTTGTTCTTTTCTCTTCTTATTTTCTTTTCTTTCTTCTGTTTGATAAGAAAATCCAAATCTTCGGAGCCTTAATCGTATGTTTATATATATATATATATAGTACATTATATATATATTATATTTATATAATATATTTAATAATTATATATATATAATATATTATATATATTATAAGGATATATATATAATATATATATATATATATATATTATTATTATAATATATAATATATATATAATTATATATATATATATATATATTATATATATATATATATATATATATATATATATTATATTATATATATTTAATTATATATATATAAATATATATATATTAGTATATATATATATATATATATATATATATATTATATATATATTATTATATATTATATATATACCATAAAATAAAGAAAAGCGGCATAATTAAATGCATATATACTTATAAATCAGTTAAAAATCAGTTAAAAATAATGTAATAATTCAATAATAGATCAGTATATATATATAATAATTATATATATTATAACATTAATACCAAAAAGAAAAGATTTTAACTGCAATTATTGTAATATTGTTATCTATTTATTGAATTAATTAAATAATTATTTAATTCAATTCAATTCTCAAAATTTTATTCGCGCTTTGAACAATACATAATTATAATTTTTACTATATATAGACCATTCGTCAAAATTAACGCACCACAAAGGTACGTGGCGAAGGAAAGGTAGAAAAGGTTGAAGAACGCGAAGACACTTTATTAGACAATGACAATAACATGTGAATCTCTCCACGAACGAGGTTGATAGAGTGTGCGGCGCAATGCTGCGCCAAAGGGTTCCCGCAGTAGGATTTCGGAGGCTTTGGCGCTGCAAAACAATATTGGTACGTACGGCGTCGGCCGCAGGGGTTCTTTACTCTGTCCTTTTATCATGTTTGCCCCTCTGGGCACGGATGACTGCTGACACCGTCAATGTCATGCTTCGCTGAGTGGGCGAGATGTCCTGGGACAGTGATTTGATCTCATACGTTGTGCAATGCTTGTCTCCGTGGAGGAGGTTGCAGCCTTTCGATCTGTACGTTTTTCAGGATATCCAAATAATGTTAGATTGGGTTTAGGTCCGGACTATATGCTGGGCACTCCAACGCCATAATTTGAACCTTCCTAAGGTAGTCGTTCACATATTGAGCCTTGTGTGGTCTTGCATGTCAGGCATATAAGAAGTAAAAGAAAATCACCAATGTAGGGGGTATAATGGCACGCAAAAGGTTCGAGATGTTGTGAATATACTTATCGGATGTAAGAGTGGGCCTCATCGAAGATGTGCAACTTCGCGTAGGCCCGATAAAGAGATGCCTCCACAGACCTTAAGACACCTCCAAACGGCGGAACCTGCAGCACATTGCATTGCGGAAACCTCTCCGTCGGTTGTCAGTATACTCTAGCACGCCTGTCCAAGGCGTACAGAGACACTCTCGATTCGCCGGTAAAGAGCACCTTTGCCGAATCGTTGACCGTCAAACGGATGTGTTTGCGAGCAAAATGCCAGTCGCAACCCTTGCAACGTACCGTGTGTGAGATGGGACCAATGGTAGGCTCTGGGGCCGGTAAGTTATGTTCCGCAGGCGTCGAAGCACTGTATTGTCACTCACCCTGGTTCCATGTATCTCCGCAATCTGTATCTGCAGATGTCGCAGACGTATAAATCGGTCTTCCACTGGTGTCGTGACCCTGGACTTGCCTTGTCCTCACGGCGTCTATGTGTCTAGAGTCCTGGTACCGTTGGAACCACCCGTGGTCGTGTTGTGCGCTACACAGAACAGTTCGACCATCGCCGGTACCTCGTGCCCTTTCGGCATGGAATGTGGGTATCTGCACGCCCTGTATATTTAACAATTGAACGCACTATAGACTCTCTCATGTTTTATCGAGTCGCTTCGTACGTGAATGATCCCTCGCCTCTATTTACTCATGACATAACGTACCCCCAACCTCTACCAGGTCTAGTTACGTGGTTTATGTTTTCCTAAATTTATCGTGGTGACGGCCAAAATAACTGCAGCGAATTCTCTGCGAGTTGGTTACATAGTTTTACACTGATGTTGTCCTCTCTGTGTTGGTGTTGGGGTTTTTCAATGGGGTTTAGGGTGCCTTCTCGTTCCTGCCGAAGTGAGATTTACCCTATTGGTGCGTTATTCTTGGCGAGTATTATATATTATATTATAATATATAATATATATATATAATATATTTATATACGTTATATATATTATATATATTAATATTTAATATATATATATATATAATATATAAGTATACTTTCTTTCTTTCTTCCCTTCCTCTTTGCCACATTGGGGGTAAGGTGCTGTACAAGCATCGAAAAAGAAGCAGGAGGAGAACATGACAAACGTCGAAAAGAAAGCCCAGCCTTACCGCCCCCTCGGTACCATTAATTAGTGGGAGCTCGTCACAGACAGAAAACCCACCTTGAGCATCATGGGACCGCGACGGACCTCACTATGGTAAATCGTCATGTAAGGGTTCATCCCCTGGCACAGGTGGGGCCACAACATGCCCATACAAACCGCATTTCTCCTATATGCACTCTTTATTCTCGCTCTGCCAAACTCACATTTCTCTCCTTCAGACTTTCTTCACCGACTCATCCACTTTCTCTTCGGTCTCCAGCCGGTCGGTTCAACAACTCACCACTATACATCGCTTAACCAATCTACTATGCATTCTCGTTTCCACAATGACAACCATCTCAACATACTTCATTTTTCTCTCATTTACCTTTCTTCTTCCATACACACACACTTCTATACGTTCATTCCTGCTCTTTAATCAATTCTTCTCACACCTAGCAACCCTAAGATGCCATCTGAACACTGAACTTTAGATCTATACTTTTTGATTCGACCATAGTCCTCACTACATACAATAACAAGGTAACATCATACCTCATGTAAGACCCTAGCACACTCAAGACTTAGTCCCTTTGCATTCACCACAGATTTAAATTGCACCAGCCACTTCCTGCCATTCCGAACTTTCTACTACAGCTCTTGCATCGTCCGTTCCCCCTCTCATCCAACATATAATACCCTAAATTTAAACTCAGACACTTGTTTCTAGCTGCTCATCATCTAACATAAGCTTCAACTGAGGACTGTCCTCACTATCAATCTTAACATTACTCTTAGCCACACTAAAAACTTGATTTCCAACAGAGCTGCCAAATCTCTCTTTCAACACTCCCAAACTCTCTAGTGTTTTTTCACACAGAACAAATATGCCGATATAATACGGTAGGCACCTCACTCAACTCCATTCCTCCACCATTCCTAAGTCCAGGGATGGCAATTTTGGTGATTTTTTTTGATTTTTTTTAAAAAAAATCTTTGTGATTTTTTTTGATTTTTTTGATATTTTTGATTTTTTGGATTCGTAAGTCACGCGAATAAGTAATTTGCAGGTTTACAAATTTATTTTTACCTTGACGTTACAGGTCTGCTGGCAAGCAAATATTCATTAGTGCCACAAATCTCAATAGCATTTTTTTTAAAAATCAAAAAATACCAAAATTGCCATCCCTGATTCTAAACACCATTTCCTGCCATCCCCCCTCAATTCTTTCATAACCCCATCCAATATACAAATTGAAATAACCAAGAGACATAACACAACGCTGCTACTTCCGTTTATTAATCCTAACCAATCACGATTAAACCATTTATTCTAACATGCTTCCTATCGTCATACATACTTTGATTCCATTCAGAAGTT
>JABUQX010111185.1:0-20000 GCA_015478945.1 Trachelipus rathkii
AATCTTCCTTTGACATTTGAGACATATATATGACAGGGCCCTCCATGGTGCCTGATTTTTTTTTCAGCCGCAGTAGATGGCTGCTTCTTTCTGAGCTGCGCGCTGGGTCCTGTTACCACTGACCTCGAAAAAATATGTTGTCAATAATCACGATATTAAAATATGAATTGAAATAAAGGAATTATATGGGAAGTATATATAAGGATATCTAATTGAATCACAATGTGAAGTACATCAATAATGGAATATGATAGTGGAGTATAAAGAGTTTTATGTACAGCTGGCTGTTCCGCTTCCAACTACATCGCTTTGTGATGTTTTGACATCTGCTCAGAAGACTCACATTAGGAATACTTAGGACTAATACGAGACAGTAAGCAAGCCACATGGCCTAATGGAGACCTGTGTGCCCAGGTGAGCAACCACTAAACAACAGCTATGGCCATAAGCCGCCGACGTGCCCAGGCAGCCCATCAGGGCTTGTCGAAAGTTACGTGGTTAAGAAGCAACATCACAGCACAATTTTGGCTTAGTGCTGAGCGGGCTCCCCCAAAAATAATGATAATATATATGATATATAGATGATTTATGGAGTATATATATAATACGTATAGGTAGATATAGACTAACTGGATATCATTAATTATATACATATTATAAACCACTCAATAACAATATTATGATATATACGTATATATATAATACACATTAGTAGGCTAACTGGAGGAAGACGTTACCGTAGATCTGACCGCCAAAGAGAAAGAATTCATATGGTTAGCAAAGTGGATTTGTCGGATAAGGTTACGGTGTGTAAGTGCCGATTTGACCGTAGGGTAGCCGAAAGGCCGGGGAAATTGTTAGGTTAAAAGGGCACGCCCATATTGAGCGGGAAGTGGCATTGTTCATTCCTGAGATGTAATTGGTGGCGAATGAGGATGGTATGGAGAATAACTATTTTACGAGACAACTGTAGGTGAAAAGATATTAGAGAAGGTGATAAAGTGTAAGTGCTTTATTAAGGGTATTGGCACATGGATTTTATGGTTGTGCTTTAGAAATGGGTTAGTTTTGGGTCTATCTACTGTTTGGAACAAGGATTTACTTTCTTTAAATATGGATTTAGTAAGCGTACCTTTTGGACTGATTTCGTTAGCGACGAAGTTACGCCACGTGTTATTAGGGTTTCTTGGCCCAAGTTACTGAATTTTTTTTAAAGAGCGTCTATCTTGGCTTGTTTTACAATACAAGTATTTGGCATTTTTGAGCTTTTGGTTTGTGTAATAAAACGATCTAGTGCCTTTCTATATATTGTTGAGTTGGGCAACGACGTGTTAGGACCAAAACATCGGACAATGGGAGTTTTGCTAGGGTTTCGTGTTGGTTAAAGCATTAGACTGTTTTTATATTTGCGTACAAGATTGTAAGACAGTGACAGCAGAAGGTATCAATGGTGAACGTTAAAGTTTGTCAGTCCGAAAAAACGAGTTTATGTAAGTGGACCTGGGTTTAACTTTTTCCTGTGTGAGATTATGAATATTATTATATATTAATAGCATTCATAATTATATTACCGTGTATTATTATATATTATATAGTATTGTAAATATATATATAATATATAATATAATATAAATAATTAAATATAATATTATTATAAGTATTAATATAAGTAATATAGTATCCGTAGGGGTATATATATAAATATTAGCGGTATATTAGGATAGAAGGTAGTAAGGTCGTATATATAGTGGGAGTGCATATGATAGATCGAGATATTATATAAGTAGTAACGTATATAGGCCATGATATATAGTATACGTAGGCAGTACGTAATACCGTACTTAAATTAATGTACTAGGTACGTAATAGTATATATAGTCAATATAGTAGTAGTAATAAACTATATATTAGTGTGACTCTTTCGGGCAACGCGCTACTAACAGTCTATAAGTCAAGGAGAAAATTTCGTTCAGGGGGGCGTAGTTTTGTACGGCACAGGCAGGATCGTAAGTAAAGTTATAGGGCTAGCTTTTTAACGAGCCACATGAAGTCACGGAGCCCCCTAATGAGGGTATTTAGTAACCCTCTTTTAAGAAAGAGGGGGCGTCGAGCCCGATGGGGGAGCCGGGGAGGGAAGGGACGTTGTACCATACCCCGCGAGGGATGGTCGGAGGAACCGCCGCGACACCCAACCCAAATACCGAAGAGAGGGGGTTCCGGAGACACATCCGGAGTGGGGGGATGTAGTACGCCCCCCGTAGTCGGCCACACTAGAGGCCAAGAGACCCCGCGACTCATGAAATTAGCGGAGCGGACTAAGCCCGTGGTATTACGTTAGGTGGATATACGCAAAACAATACAATCCCATAAAATGAGTACTTTTTGGGGACGATTTTATTCGCAACAATCCTATTCGTGACTCTAGCTAGACCCGCTCACAAACGCATTTGCGGAACAATTGATTTACATAGTATAGTAGTCAATATATACTAATATATCATTATAAATACTATATGACAATAGCGTATATATATAGTATCGTATTATACTATTAGTAAGTATAACGATATATAGAGTTATATATATTTAATCATAAATAATATATATATGATATATAATCACTGTATACTGATAATATAATGGTAGTTATAGTAGTGTATATATAGGTTAGCGATCGGAGATAGTCCAAGAAATCGATGATAAGTCGAATAATTTATTCGCGGATATATCGATATATCAAAGGCTCCAGAGCGAAAGTGTTCAGGTTTCTACCTAGAGTTATGTGCTGAGAATTATTCTTGTGAGGCGAGATCGTCTATCTGAATTAGAATGTAGAACAGTTGTTGTAGATTTGGAAGCTAGCACGATTCCTAGAACTGGCAGTGAAGCGTACGTACTAATCGTCTTAATATCATAGATAAGAGTAGATTAAAGAAATCGAAATCGAATTGACTGCACACCTGAATAGTTGTAGTGAACATAATTTAAAGACAGTTGTGAGATTTGTTCGAGTCGAAGAAAGTGGATTGTTAGTATATTTGGAAGTAAGCCTTATGGACGATATGAGGAGGCTAATTATAGTACGAATGTGATTACCAGTAGTTGTCGAATAAGAATTCTGTGAGTTAAGGCCGTGAAACAAATCTGTGCGGACCAGAAGCTTTGGTCCCAGAACTACGAGAATTCCCAGGTTTAGTCAGGCAGGAGATAGAGCAAAGGTTCGAGGATATAGAGGGATGGCTAAAATAAGAACAAAAAAGAAAAGTTTAAGCTTCATCAACTTTTACGAAACATTATGGTTGGTGCGGATGGCCACTTGTTTAAGCTTTTTAAATAAAAGTGGGAGACAGTTCAGAACCCAAGACTAAAAATAATTATTAAGTTTAACGATAAAGAGATTATACTTTACGTGTGATTGGTGAGACTCTTTACATACTATTGTTTTAGTAGTAAGATATATCGGGAGCCACTTTGAATAGTCAGGAAGTAAATCACATGTAATAGAGCATCATGGCTATCATTTTAAAACCCTCAGTTCTTAACAGGCAATTTCTGCCGACTGAGCCGCCCTTGCCTGGTCGGAGATTAGAGCTGTTTTTTTGTGAGAAAAGCAGCGCCCGGCGACCTTGGTTGTATTGCCACTAACTAAGCGGCTAAAAATATATTTGACAGCTCAAACGATGCACAAAATTTCTTTCTCCAAAACACCTTCAAATAAATAAATCTTTAAGCAATTTAAAAAACCCCAATGTTCAATTTAAAATAGTTAATAGCAAACATAGTATAGGTTTAGATAGCAGGAATGAAAAATATTTCTACCTATGTAGTGATCCTCGCTAGAGCCAGCAAAAAAGAATTTGCATCGCAAGAACACGAAGGAAACAGTAAGAAATGTTGCTTATGCGGCTACGCTCTGTCAGCAATATGTAAAGGGGAAGCGAGGTGATCTTGCAAAAATACGTGCAACGCAAGTTTTTAAAACAAATTCTTCAAATCCCGAGCAACATGGTCCGAAAGAAAATCATCAAATCAAAGAGATTAAGTTCCAGGCAATGACCGGCCAGAACAGTATACTGCATGATTACGAAGTCAAAATGCGTATGCAGAGCCCGCAGTTAACAAGGTATTTAATGAATCACGTAACTAAGCAAGAGTATCATATGAATAGTAGTAGTTCAACAATAATGAAGCCAAGACTAGTTCAACATTGGATGGTAATACAGCGCTATGGAACAGTGCAAAATGAATTGACTAGCAAGATTTATTATTACATAAGAGGCCCCAAAAGAAAAGGTTATCCATATAGGGAACACGATGTGTCTAAAAACATAATGAGTAATATGGTGGCGACTTAAAAACTTTAAAGTAAGGATTTTAGCTTTGAATTCTGAGATCACTATGATGATTGTGATAATTAGATAAATGGGCAGGACTGATCTTAGTAAAGGCCGCAGGCGAGAGGCATAAAAAGCGTGGTAAGATGACCGGGATGTAATAAATATCTAGCGCTGGCGTGTTAGTGGCCAACCAGTTCAGACTCCAGATTAAATGAAGGATTCAACTGCAAAGATCTTTTTTTTTGTTTTTTTTTAAACATCAAAAAATAGAGCCAGACATGGGTCAAAAGCGTATGTTATTTGTTTTTGTTAAGAGAGCCACGATGCGGCTCAAATGTGAGAAGTTCAAGGATAAAAGATTTTAAAGGAGTAGAGATTCTTAAGCATTCTGTAACGAATGTTATGATGGAATAATGAAGTAAGTCACGTGTTGGTAAATCAGAGACAAAATAAAGATAAGGAGTATAAGAACGTGAGCCCTTGTGTGTGCATAGCCACGCGCAGTTTAAACTCCAGAATTAAATGAGATTTCTCAAAGCAAAAATCTTGTTTTTTTGTCAATTATATATATAATTAAACTATCAAGAAAAGAACCACAAAATGGGTACGAGAAGCTATTTGCTTTGTCTGTGTTTTGTTGCAACGGAAAGGCCTGGATTGATGTGGCCGTATGAAGCTGTGCCAGATCATGAAGAACAAACATATGCAATGTACCAAATAAGGTTTGTGTTGTGTTATTTTGTTGAATAGGCGCTCATAGGGGGCTAAAGTAATAAGTAGAAAGAGCGGACTAGCACATAATGGCAAAAGGTTAAATTGTATATGAGAACGGTTTAAAAGCCAGATGGGCGGCAATTTGTTGTGCGATGGTTGTAAAATAGGACACCCATGTTAGATGTGTGTTAGCGTCAAGATTAAATTGCCATACAAACGAATAATTGTTTTATTCCGACAATGAAGTGGCCAAATTGATAGTGTAAGACAGGAGGTTATGTAAAGAGTTTTTAAGCGAACATCAGGCGAAATTAGGGCGGTTCAACGAAGTATGACACAGATGTGTAAGTAATGAGTGAGAAGTACCAGGAAGAGGAAGTGTGCCAGTGCACCGCAATTCTGGTATAAATTCAATCGCAATATTGCTAGTTGGCTTAGAATAACAAAGAGAGATACTATTCGGAGCATAGAATCCTAAGCATAAAACGTTATGTTGCAGACGATTTAAAGCAAAAAATTTAACCCCTAAAATTGATAACCTAAGATGACTACACACTAGATGTGTAAATCTTAAGCAGGATTATTTACAAATTTAGTTTGTGCCTTACTATGATCAAGAGCAATATGTATGCGATCTGTATGCGATAAATAGAGTGCAGTTTGAATATATGCATTAAATTTTTCTTTTTTTTTATATCGCAAGTTGCCCCCACAATTGAGTACCTGAAAAGGGAATAGAGAGCAGCCTATGAATAGGACTAAAAATCAGAAATGACTGATCTGCTAAATATGAGAATAAAAATGGTATCCTAAAATATAGTGGCACACGTTCTAAACTTCCATCGTACAAGGCGCTCATAATCGCAAATGTTGCATAGGTCGTGGCCGTTGCGACATTTGTAGTCTTAGATATACGTAGGGTTAATTTTTCTTATGAGGCCGACGAATTAGAGTAGGATTCTATATAATTAAATATAAGTATAAGTTATTAAATTTAATTCCCTCAAGATGCATATGGTAAAGACAAGCTGGGTAAAGCCTTGAAAAGGTAATCTAGTTATAGCTACTTAATGTCTTAGGTAATCTAGAAGTTTGTTTTTTTTTTTAATTTTAAGATGGAGTAATTTAGTGTTTTTTTTTTTTTATCAATTACATAAACTCAATAATAGCAATAGCTATTACAGAGCCGCTGGACAATAAATAAAGCTTATATAGAAGGGTCAGCAGGGATGTGATCCGCGTTACGAATAAAAAACAACGATGCGCCCCTGTGTATATATGCCCTACCGGCACTATGTTAGTAAACGCGTATATAGCCCAGGGTCTAGAATAGACTAGCCTATATTCGGGTCAAAACTAAGTAGGAGCTCAAGCCGCAGACTAGGCCTAGATAATTATTGATTAAAGAGAATAGGGTGGCAGTACCAGACCTCACAGCTTCTGATTGAGGAGCAGGAGGAATAGTTCAATTTTTAGATACATACGATCATTTTAACATATGTATGATAGCACCGCGTAATTTATGTAATAACCACACAATTGTCTAAATTTGTTTTTAAGGCGAAACGACTGTTGCGAATAGATAGGCTTTTAACAAAAGAGGGTATGTTACAGAAATAATAATTTCAACAGAAGGGATCAGATTCTTGACTGTGCACTATAGGTGCGCAACATAATTTCCCATAATTGGGCACGAAGCACAGCGATGAAAACAAATTTTAAACCCAATGTATTTCCATCAAATTGCTTCAACAAATAATACGTTACCATAGCACCTTCACTAAATTTGGCTACAGATACTGGCCTCAGAGTAGACTGGAAGTAATAAAGCTATATGTGAGTAACGTAAGATTCAAATTGCGTAAGGCCTAGATAGGAATAATTAGAATGCAATGAGACGTCGCCGTACTCAATAGAATTACTTTGAAAGTTATAGGAATTATTCCTTGGGCGAGGCAATATTTCTGAAACGTTAAAAAATTAGGACAACAGATTTAGTGGAAGGACTGCCTTCTAAAATGCAGGACTCAGTCTATCTTAAATATCCTAGAGAGAAATGTTTACGAAAGAATCAAAAAGATTAATTAAACCTCACCTAAAATTTAATAACATAAACATTTAAAAGACACGTTTGTGAGATCTTCAAGAGAGTAATTTATTTACTTGAAAAAGTAAGGCCTTTGAAAATCTGGAAAGGCTAATTATAGTAGAAGTGTATCAGCCCGGTACGATTATGGCAAATTAATATCTGAGCTTTAAGGAGAGGCCAAACAATGATCTTCGGACAACAGAGCTTGTCCAAACTAAAATAGGTTTGTGTAGATAGAAAGTTGGAGTATTAAGGTTAAAAACTAGAACAAAAAGAAGAAGGTTACACCTAGACCTAATTTATGTGGGCACTTTTAATCTTTTAATAAAAGTTGTATGTTGTCCCAAACTAAAAATATTATTTAATTTAACGATAAGAGTATACTTTACGGTTTGTAGACTCTTCATAATTTTAAGTAAATTAGGAGCCTAACTTTATAAATATAATGTCACTGTAGGATAGGCTTCAACGGCTACATTTTTATAAACCAGCTAGTTCTTAAACAGGCAATCTGCCCCTGGAGCGCGGTGAGCCCTTGCCTTTCAATTATTTTTTTTTAAAACCCACGCCCTTGGGTGGTATTGCCTAACTAACCAAAAATATATCGCACTAGAAGAGCAAATTAAAATCTCCAAAACCACCAAATATTCTAAAAATGCTTTGTAGCATTTCTTCAATAACCCCAGTTCAAGTGTTTAAAATCGTTAATAGCAACATAGTAAGTGTTTAATACAGGAATAAATATTCTGATAATATACTATATATATATATATATTATATAATATTATAGTTATAATATAATATATATATGATATTATATTACTTATATTATATATATATATATTATATATATATATTATATATATCTAATATGCTGATACCACAACACCATACCACATGCATTAATAACTACGTTATGGTCACACATGCCAGTCTAACATTAATAACTACTGTAAATAAAAAACCCACCAAAAATTTTTTGGCTTCCGTCTAAATACTATTATATGACACCCACACCCATTCCATATACCTACCAACATTTCTTAAAAGTGTTGCAAATCGAGTCACAACTCATGACTCAACAACCTTCCTCTTTTGGCCAGACCAATCAAAAAATGTAACAACCCCTATACCTGAAATGCAATGCCGTATACTTTCTTATATCAAGATGGGTTGCTTTTTCCTCTTCGTTGATTGTTTTCTTTTATTATGGCCCCTTTTTGTAGGCATTGCTCTACTATGAAAAATTTATTGGTTCTCCGTATTTATCAATAATGTAAATATCTTGTTAGATTGTACTGTCACCTCTGGAGAAATTTCGACCTCTCCATTCATAACTTCTTCAAGCTCTTCTTCCTATTAGCCTTCTTAAACCTCTTGCTTAACCCAGAAAATACCTATTATTTTGCCATCGACGTTGCTCATCGCTAGCATTATCTGTAGGTGGCCAAAACTTTGGTAAATTTCAATTCGCCTGAACCTTTAGAAAAAAAACCTTGCATTTAAGTGCCCTGGTCTGAATATCATTTATATATAGTATTAATATAAATATATAAATGAATGATAATAATAGTGATAATTAATGATATATATATACTATATATTAAGTGAATATATATGTATTTTAACTGATTGATTATATTAGAAATTCTATTATGGGAATTTTATATATATAATTCAGAATATCTATATTATATATTATATATTATATATATAATATAGTATATACTATAAGTAAAAATACTCTATAATAATATTTAGCTGAGGAAACAATAGTGGCCCCAGCACTGTACCCTGTGGGAACACCACTCTTCACTAATTTCCCACCATCATCATTAACACCTGTCAGAGACCTCTCCTATTAATTTCTCAAAATTTTATTAAATTTTGGTAAATATGATAAATAAAAATTGTAAAGCATCACGTTAATAATTTGTTTTCATAGTTTCACTTACAAAGTTAAAATTTTAATTGTTACTGGGTTTTGTTTCCTACAGTATTCTGGTATCAGCTTTATTTTATTTATGTAAAGATTTTAGTTACTGACTACTGTAAAAAACAACACTTTGGAAATATTATTTTCGATTTCAAAATGGCGGTTGTGTTGACTGTTGAACTGTTGTAGTAGGCTAGTAGCTTTCAGTTTGCTGTAACCCTTGCCCCGTTGATCAAATACAATCTGTCCCCTTGCTTTTTAAATATGTTTGGTACTTTTAAAAAGCTGAATTAAAAGCTTTCATTTTCCACTTTATTTAGAGAATTTTGTATGAAAAAACCTCTTTGTTGAAATTAGTCTGTAGTCTTAGACAAGTATACAAGATTGGTGTCTGGGACCTAAGCCGTGTTTAGCCTTTAACGACAGTTTCATAGAGGCTGAATAAATAATTTTCATAAATTCTAACTAGACTCCAATTAGGATTAGGCCTCCTAGTATAGATTAGTAAAGTAGACGGTATTTTTTTGTTTAGCTCCTGGGTAACATTTCCTACTATTGAGTGGTGAGGATGAGTGTTTCACAACTTTTGCCTCTTATAAATTATAAATAAAAAAAAATATTGTTGTATATAAATGCAGCCCAAGTCAACAGTTTTTTTTTTTTGTGTTTTGCGAACAAAAAAAAATTTGTAATTATCTAGGTAATTGGTAAGATCACAATAAAGTTGGCATCTGAAATCGCTCTGCGTGTACTCAAAGAAAATTTTACGCTTCTTTATAGTTATGTATTTTTGAAGGTAATTAGCCGTCTGAGCTTCCGAAATCACCCGAATATTTTGAAGAAACAACGAGATATAAAATAAACGTTTCCGAAAAATTTTTAACGGCTAACTTGTTTTGCTTCGGTTTTTAGGGATATCGGCTATAGGATGCTTTTGTTTCGGATTTTTTATAATAATCGATTTTGGCGTGCATTAATACGTTTGTCCCGATATCGATAATTTTTGGAAACGACTTTGCGAACAATTCGATTTGTTCTGCCAGATTTACGTTTACTTATATTAAAAAAAAAACAAAAAAATTTCGCAAACGAATTTGGTGAATAATAAAATAAAAATAATAAAGTAATAAATAAAGATATTTGTTTTCTTATAATAAAACTAAGCTAGTCGCAATATCTAACTAGATATTAATATATACTATATATGATGATTTCTTAAAGAGCAGGGTTGAACTAAAGCGCTTATTGGGTCTACGTCATAGCGATATATAGTGAAGGTGGTGGTAGAGTACATACTATAAGGTTATATATATATGAGATATAAGAGTGAAGTATGCAATATAAATTACAAGTTTTAATTTTGAACCTTATACGAGATATTATATCCGAGTGCATGTACAGGTATGTAAACTAGTCGAAATGAGTTCTGGTATTGTGAAAAGAATCGGACTCGGGTGCCCAGATTGCGTGAGGCGATTATCGGTCACTATTATACATAGCTACTATGATCGTGCAGCGTATAATCATACAGGAGGTTTAATTACATAGTATGATAAGGTATCAGTACATATATAATCAAATTAAAGATTAAAGTTAATATAAATCTAACGTGGTCCCGAGCACTTAGGGGGCTCGAGCGACGCGGGAAACACGATGGGGGGAACAGTTGTTGCCATATCCGCCAGTAGGTTAAGAACTCGGCTTAGGGGATGAGGGCCGGAGGAACCCCGCGCGACACCGAAATACAGCATACTCATACAACAAAAGAGTGGGGGTTCCGGAGGGGGGATTTCCCCAGAGGGGGGGGAGATAGTCCTAAGCCCTTTTTCGTTCCCCGGAAGGCCAGGAGACCCCGACTCCTGCTATCGGGCCGGTCTACCCTTGGACAGGTAATCAGTAGTTTAAAAAATATTTATTTTTTTTTTTAAAAAGAACCTAATGGTACCCCAAGGGTAGAGCCGCGCCGATGGCCGGAGTCGAAGGGGTCTCTCGGCCCTTCGGGGGAACGAAAGGTAGGAACTGAAGAATTTCCCCCCTCAACCGGGGAGGGTCCTCCTGGAACCTGCCCGCTCTTATACGGCCATGATTGGTGAGGGTGTCGCCGGGGGTGGTCCGCGTACGCAACCTGTTGCCCATTAGCTGTTGTATGGCGTAAAACTCCCCCACATCTGTTTCCGCGTGTGGTCTCCGAGCCCCCTATAAGGCCGTGATATAGGCCTATATATAGTTTATATAATATACTTAGTAGAATGTATAGAGATGATAATGTATAATTATTAAGGGTATATATATATATATATATTATAGGGAGCAAGGCCTAGACGCACATTCGCATTTAGGTATATATATATCATATATAACTTGATATTATATGTAGTTATAGAATAATATATATATAATATAATATTACATATTCAAATTAATGTTTCACAAATAATTCTTACACGATATAGAACAAAAACATTATGAGGAAAATGCTCTGGCATAGAGTAGACATTCATAATGGTGAAGAATAGTTGTCTTTTACATAATGTTTTTTTTAGTTTCTTTTAGATTAGCTATTTCGTAAACACTAATGTATACTATTATTGCGCTTCTCCATAATTAAGTGAAAAATCCCAATAGTCACAAAAAAATATATCGCTAATTCGGATCAGTCCGATCCTGATAAGGGATTACTGAACGTAATTGCAACTGTGCTTCATCTATCCTACCCAACGGAAAAAATGCGAATTGTTTATGATTTTCAGAGCGTTAATATTATATTTTTAAGTGAAAAATATTAACTCAAAATAAAGTCAAATGAGTAAAAAAAACTTCAATAATTTTTTAAACCATTTTGTAAATTGAAATGTTGATAATTTTATATATAATGTGCCTAAGTACGTTTGAACTGGACTTACCCCAAATACTAGATATATACGCAAATTTATATTTTGGGGGGTAACAAAAGAATATTGAAAAGTTAAGCGATTCAATCGAAAATAGTTGAGTTCTGATATGGAATTGCACCAGGCTTTTCCAAACTTTGAGCACAAAAATGAAACTAGAATCTTGGGATACATTTCTTTTTATTGTAATTTAGTAAAGTAAAAGATCATTGAGGAAGACTAATAGAATATGAGTAGTATTAGCCAAGGGTTTGCCCAGACCTGCTATCACTGGTTTACGGCAATGGTAAATTCATCTAGGTTAGGTCTAGGTTTGCGGCATCATTGTGATCCATCCAGGTTAGGTGCTTAATTTAACGGGAAACTATTTAGTTCAAGGTTATGGATGTGCGTGTTGTTAAGTACTAAACTCTGTGTATCATCTTACACGAAATCTTATCTGTAGACCTGAACTAGGATTCCTAAACCAACCCAAGGCCTGTTAAGTTTTTTCATAAGAAAACTGTAAAGGTGGAGGAAAATTCCAAACTTTGAGAGGTAACTTTTCCCTAAAGAAACTGATCATTTATTTTTTTATTATTTTTCATTACTAATTTTTTTTTTTTAGAGTCTACGCTGTGAGTTTTATAAAATTGTTTAGAGTTCCTTATTGTAAATAATTACTACCATTTATATGTATCTGGTTTTTAAAAATTTTTATACTAATTTTAGTAATTGTAAGGCAGAAGGTCTTCAATGCAGATTTTTATAAAAATCACTGCATTGATTCTAAGAAAATAAAATAATGAAGTAGTACAAAAAATAAAAAATGGGTGATGTGCTTTTGGGAAAAATAGTTATAACCTTCGCAAAGTTTAAGAAAAAATCCTCAAAAGCTTTTCTAATAGGGTCAGCAAGCCACTCTTTGGCACTTTTAAAGCACTGAGCTCTCTATAAACATGTTTTCAGAATTCTAATTATATAATTTTCGATGAAATTGACAAAGTGGTACTGTGAGAAAAGACTAGTAAAAAGAAAATAGTACATGGCCAGCGGACGAGCGGCGCAGTGTTTATAACGGTTGTGGGCACTTCAGAACTATAATAACTTTTCGTTGCCTAACATCATTGAATTGAACCACTGATCTGGCAAGCAAATTTTTTAATTGATAGCACCCCATAAATTTTAGTGTATCGTCCCCCGTTGTTTCGTTCTATCTGCTTATTATGTTAAGATATTAAGATAAGCTGCTAAATTAGAGTTTTATTTAAGCTTAGATATATAAATAATCAAGTTTGAGAACAGAATTCCCTTTATTTAACAGAAAAAGTGTATTTAGAATAAGGAGGTAGCTCCAACATGCAGTTTTTCCTTAAGTAACCTATCTCATAAAACATTTAAATTAAATTTGGTATAAATTAAATTAAATCTGCTAATTTACAAAAGATCATAACGCCACTATAACTCATTAACAAAAGTAGATTCTATTGGGCGGCGTTTTACTGTTCATAATAAATAATTGAATGATACAGGTATTTAAGTTCATCAGATTCAGATCCGTCAAATCCTATGTTAAAACCACCTTTTCGCACATAATCCACTTCCACTCTCGCTAGAAATGATCTTAAATTAAAAGTGCACTATGTGCTTTTATGGGAATACGTTTATTATGCGAAGTGGTACTTACATTTTTCAGCAATCAACCCATTTTTTTCCTAACGCTTTCTTTTTGTTTTTCTCTTATTCCAACTGGCTTTGCAATACAAGCATATCCAAATCATCAATTTTCTTTTTTTAGATTTCTTTACATCGTTTTCTGTCCTTGTCTAAATAATACTTCTGGTAATTTTCTGCTTTCGTACAAGATGGTAAATTTTCCTTTGGAGGTTTTCGCTTCTTATATTTAATTTCACCCCTGTAAAAGTGCTGATTCTCAAAGCAGACGCTGTTGGTTTGCTGTTACCTATAACTTTTTGGGGGTGAGAATTAATGTCGTGATCCACCACGTGGAGTTCATCCTCTACTTGAGATAGTTTGATTTGGCACTTCAGATTCCGGTATTACTTGTGCTCTGCAATGATCTCATTGGGATTCAGTGAACTTCTGGTTTATGCCCCGCATAAATACTTGAAAATTTCCAAATGGGATTTGTCTACACTCGTTTTCTGGCCACCTCAAACTCCTTTCTTCACGAAAGAAAGCGTCAATGGGATTTCTATCTTCCTCCTACTTTTCAGGAAACAGGATCTATTCCTGGAAACCAGCGTCTTTTTATTTTTTTAATCTGTCTTCAGATTTTCGCTGAAATCGTTTCTGCACGAATTGTCCCATTTGAGAGATGGAACATTTCAGATACACTTAAATGTTCTCTTAATGTCTTCAGGGTAGTCTGATTTTTCTCTTATCAGTTATAATTTAAGTAAAATAGTCATGTTTCTTCTACACTTATTTAATTTTCATCACTCTAAGATTTTTCGTGCCTGCCATAGTGCAGTACAAATTCTGGAGATACGTCTGGTTACTTTCGGATCATGAATTGGACATAAGCTCAGTAGCTACAAAATGCCATATACCAATAGAAAGACTCGAAACTTTTTTAAGGTTTCAAGAAGTAGGGTAGCTACTCGGATTCTAGCCCTTACTATCTTCGTGGATTCTCCCGGTTGGAAATCTATGCACCTGAGGCTCTCCCAGAATGTCTTTAAGGTTTAAACGGGGGACCCAACATCTGCAGGCTGGCAAAATATGAGTAGTATTTGGGGGCAATATGAGCTAAAAATTTGGCATTTTCCTTCGACATAATCTTGTCACATCAATTGAGGTGTGAGATTTTATTGGCCATCTACAAATAGAAATATACAGGCATTTGAATCTTCGTGCTCCCAAAGCCAGGGGATTAAAAGCATTAGCATAAACTCGTAAAATTTCTGGCTGTCATCGCAACCTGGCAATCATGTTGCTCAACATACAAGTTTTTTGGAAACGGAAATTGATTATATCCTTAGGGGATTCTGCAAAATAGGAATGATAAATCATGATGGAGTGGAATATTTTTCTATTCCAGCAGAACGATGGGTCACTGGAAAAGTTAGACGTCGATTTTTGAGGTCGCAGGTGGCAATTGGTAACCTTTTTCCCGCCACGAATTGATAATACTCTCCCTGTTTCTGGATATCATTGTATGTTAGTTTCATCAGAATTAAATACCCGAGATGGATTATTAAATATATCAATATTACCTCTCTCCTCGATGTTTTTCTTCAAATTTGAAAACCAATTAATTATTTCCTCTTTTCTCACTTTTGCTCTTGACCTACTAACAATTTCTGCAGTCCTTACAACCACATCTGGATTTCTTCTTCGGAATCCCTATAATGAAAAGGAAAAGGATTAACGATTAAGATAAAACTACCAAGCACATTCCATGATACAATTGAAATATGGTAATTTGAAATTGAAATATAGTAATGCAGTATAATAATAAAAAATGAAGCAAACCTGAAACCATGTGTCACCAGGTCTTCCATTCACAAATGGTGTCTCGAGTTTGTGATTTTTAACAATCATTTGTACAGAATTTAGTACGTCATCTTTTTTTGGAGGTAATCCTCTTTTTCCCTGAAGCATTATCCACCTATATTAATGAAATGATTCAATTAATATAACTGAGGCATAGCTATTATTTAAAACACATTTTCATTTTAATTAGACCTACCTCACAAGCTGCTCTTCTCTCTCTTTTCCTATTGTAGGCTCAGGTCCCATTTGACTGAATTCTGGAGTTCTTCCTTTCAGTTTGTCTTGAAGGGTGGACCTGGGGACCCCATACATTCTTGCAGCAGTCTTAATTTTCATGCCATTGCGACAAGCCAGAATAGCTTCTTCCATGGCTTTCTCTTCGTAATTAAATTTCGGTGGCATTCTACAGAATAAATTAAAAAAATTAAATTATATATATATATATATATATATATATATATATATATATATATATATATATATATATATATATATATATATATATATATATATATATATATATATAATATATATATATATCTATAATATCAATTTTTTAAATTATTTTAATATTCGGCATCTGCCGAAAACTAATTACACTCATGTTTAACAAATTAAAACTTCAAATAACACATAAGGATTAAAATTCAATTGAAAATATATGATTTCTGATCCTATTTACTTGGCTCCAAAAACAGTTAGTAATCGGCATTCTGAAAATTTCAATTTCGTTAATTACTTTTTTAAATCAAAGTATTATATACATACTTTAACTCCTTTAAAACTAATATAAACATTAAAATAAGTTCAATGTGTTAAAAACTAATTATGGCAAATATTTTGCCTGACGCTATGCCTTATCAAAATACTTACGTTTTAGTCAATTTTTTGACAAGAACAGTAACGAATTTTGAAAGCTCACAAGATGACACCAAAACTGCTTTCTTCTTTTGTTATATATTGGAAACATTCAAAAAGGATAATAAAAGACATAGGGTATGATATGCTCAATTAAATTTTATTTATTATTAGACCTTAATATTATAGATATATTACGAAGTGTGCCGATTACAAGGGGGGTGACGATTTAGGACCTGCTTACCCTACTGTGACTTTTGTAAAAATCTGTTAAAGGCCTTTTCTATAAACAATTGCCTTCTGAAACATATTAAGAATGCTGTAATAAATCATGGAAGACCAGTTTTATACATTAAATAAAAATCTTTGAGCCTTTTTGGGTAATTATGGAGTATTACTGGCTTGGGCTCATGTAAATACTGTATTAAAAATATAGGTATATACATTTAATTTATAAAAATGGCTTTAAAAATTTAATTTTTTTTTTTTTACTTTCGTGTATTTTATGCATATATTTTAAAGAAAAATATAAGAACATTCCTCAAATTTTGGAAATTGTGGAGAATTCACTGGTCCAAAGTAGACGAAGACTATTTTAAAACTATAAACATTTAATGTAAAATAATGGTATTGACAATTTTTAGAGAAAATTGCATATATTTTGAATAAAAATATTAATAAAACTAAAATTTATAATATAAGGCTTTTTTTAGGTGTAGGGATGAAGAATCACATTCAAAATGCATTTCAGATTATCGAAACATGGATATCATTATTATTTTTGTATAGGCTATTCTAATTTTTTTTTTTTTTTTCATGATTATCAACAATTAAATTTTATAGACAAAATGTAATTAATTTTGCAAGACCATATATATATATATATATATATATATATATATATATATATATATATATATATATATATATATATATATATATATATATATATATTTTTATATATATATATATATATCAATTTATATCACTATTTTGAGTGGCTTATTTTGTGTTTGGTCTTTTGTCATATTCTTGGTCAGGAGTGGGTGCCATGTAGGATGCATAATTTAGTGTTGGACAGATAAATTGATTGTAATTGTAGTGTTGATTTATTTGTTAAGCGATATCGTGATTATCGGCTCTGATTCTTTGTATATTTAGTGTCTTGCATTTGCTGATGAAGTTATGTTGTCTGTGTTTTTTGTGAAATTTAAATGTTGAGTGTTATGCCTAAAATTTTGGGAGTTTGTTTATGGAAATGGTGTTTAGGTAGATTTGGGGGTGTAAGGTTCCGAGTTGTCGGTCTGTAGTGATTAGGGTAATTGATGATTTGTTTGGTGAGGCAAACATTCTATTGTCAGTTATCGATGTTTGGATTAGGTTGATATATTGTATTGTGTCAATTTTGTGGCTGTGTTTAGGTTCTGATGTGTGGTGGCTATGATTGTATTGTTTGTGTGAACTTTGTGGTAGTGGAGATTGGTAGTGAATAAGTTGAATAATTGGTAATAAGATTGTTCCTCAAGTTACTCCATTGTTGATGTTCACTGTGCAAGATTTTTTGTTGTTGATTTGAGTTTGGGCTGTTCTTCCTGATAAGAAGTTAGATATTCATTTTTTGAAATTTGTGGGGATGTTGGAGTTTATTATTTTGTGGATTAGGTTGTGTATTGGAACTGTGTCAAAGGCTTTGTTGATATTGATTGCAATGAGTATTGTGTATTGGTTTGGAGTTTAGGCCATTTATTATGGGTTGGATGATGTTTGAGTGCAGTTGTGGTTGGAAGCCATGTTGGAACTTTTTGTTTGGGGATGTGGTGTGTAATTTTAGTCAGAATGAGTTTTTAGAGAAGTTTGCTTAGTGTAGGTATATTAGTGATATGGGACGGTAGGAGGAAGGGTTTGAGAGGTCTTTTTCCGGGTTTTAGCTTTGGTATTATGATTGCTTTTTTCCAGATGGGGGAATAAAATTTAGACTGATGGAGCTATTAAATATATGTGCCAGTTGGGTTAATGCTGTATTCCCTAGGTGTTTGTTTGAAATAGTCTGGGCGTGTGGCTGGAGAGGTTTTAAGAGACTTCATGGTATTTTCTAGGTCTGTAGAGGTTATTTGTATTGTATGGTCGTGGTTGCTTTTTATTTTTTTGAGGGCTTTGATAATTTTCCTGTTTTGTGGGTGAGTGGGTTTGTGGCTTTGTTTAGCGAAGTGTGTTGCGAGGGTGTTTGCTAGTTGTTTGGAGGTTTGAGGTTGTTGGAGTTTTGTGTGTGTGGTTGGGAATTGTTTGAGTTTTTATTTGTTGTTTTCCACATTCTGGTGGTGTTCGTGTTTTGGAGGTTATTTGTGAGAAAGTTTGGAAGTTATTTGAGGTATATTTTCGTTAAATTTTTGATTTGGGTGTTTAGGGTATTGATATGTGTTTGAGATAAGTGATTGAGCTGTATTTCCAAAGTGAATTATGTTTAAGTTTCCTATTTCAAGGGTTAGGGATGTTTTTTATATATATATATATATATATATATATATATATATATATATATATATATATATATATATATATATATATATATATATATATATATATATATATATATATATATATATATATATATATATATAACATATATATATATATATATATATATATATATATGTAGGGATGTACTGAATAGTAAAAAAACCGAATACCGAATAAGCCATTACAAAACCATTCGGCCGAATACCGGGCTCTTCGGCCGAGGCTAATCGCTAAGCTATTCGGCCGAATAGTTATTTCAAAGTTGGGTCACCATTTAGGGAAAAATAAGAAAACTTACACTGGTCAACAAAAAAATGTGAAATTTTTTTCTTGGATGGACTTTTGTGGCAGATATATAGTAATGCCCGGAGGTGCTGATTCCATATATATTCTCCAGATTTGCTGTATCACATCCCGTTTTACGTGCAATCATGGATCCCTATTTTGCATATTCCTAGGAATGACAAAATTCATGTGCACTCGTAGGCTGTATAGACGTTACCTTCGCATATATCTACAGTAGCAGCAAGTTTACTGCGGTCGATGTTCGGGAAGCATGTGGTAACTGTGCGTCTACATGTATGGATGCCAATGGCCTGGATGATGTCTATCATCCATCTGAAAAACACAGTCGGATGGTCCGTCATTTTTCACCCAGGGTGGACTGAACGATCTTGTATGAGTTGTATTTGCCGAAGTTGTGCTGAGCTGTTGGCTCCGAGGTTGCATGAAAAATGACTACTGGACCATGGCACATGGTAACATTTTACTGTAACAGACAAGCAGAGCTGCGGGGCTCTTCCAGTCAGATGGTAACTCTTGTGTATTGCAGTGAAGTTGCAGGCCTACTACTCGCTATGGGACTCGCAGCATACGATGCAGGTGAGTGGCGACTGTTTATTGACACTTCCAAGAGCAGTTTATATTGTGTTGTTACAACGGCAACAGGTATGCTTTGGTTCCAGTAGGGTACTCGGTACGGATAAGAGAGGAGTATGCAAAAATCAAGACAGTTTGTAGAGGCTACAATATCAGGTACATGGATGGTAAATATGACATCGACCTCAAAATGGTAAACATTTTCTCGAGTAAGCAGGTTTCACCAAATATCCCTGCTTCCTGTGCTATTGGGACAGCCGGGCGGCAAAGAATCACTGGAC
>JABUQX010111185.1:25000-44162 GCA_015478945.1 Trachelipus rathkii
TATATATATATATATATATATATATATATATATATATAAGGCCATATAGGGAAAAAGTATCGGTATCGGTATCGGGTATCGGCAAAAACTTTGGTATCGGTATCGGTAATGAAAAAATAGCGAGTACTTGTATCGGTATAGGTATCGGCCTCAAATTTAGAGTATTCAGTTGCAACACTAATATATATATATATATATATATATATATATATATATATATATATATATATATATATATATATATATATATATATCTTTATATTTTTTATATGTGGCTGCTCTTATATATATATATATATATCCCAATAATTGTGATAGACCCTCTTGAGAAAGGTAAAAATCATAAAATTTTACAAATCTGTGATTTACACAATATCTCACAAATGCGATGTGATATGCAAAAACGATTACATTTTGGAATCAGCACATCAATAATTAATCAATTAAACCCGTCCAAGAAATTTCATGTTTACCAGTGTTATATACCACAAAGTAATAAAACAAAAGTAAATAACTATTTCTTACCTATAGCAAACCATTCACATATTAAAAATAATTAAATGAAAATTGAAAAGTTTCGTAGTTAAAGATATTAAACTAAACTTCATTTGAATAAGCTCTAAGGTTAAAATGACAGAACATTAGCAGTTTTCCATTTTCAGGGGATAACCTATTTCTTGTGGCTTCATAAATATTCCTCCTGTTCTAAATATTCTTTCACTTCGACTGATGACGGTGGAGCTGAAGGTATTTTTTGCTAGTTTTTCAAATTCATAAAACTATTTCCAGTGATATTTTTCCACCAATTGAAAGGAATATCATTGTCTTCACTGGGAAAGTAGGCAAACTTAAATATTTGTTTATTTCTTGATGTAATTCGTATGTAGCCATTTACTTTTATGTACAATAATGCATCGTCAGAAGAATGGGACTTTCTTTTTCACTCTCACTTTCTTTTCTGTATGACGATTTTGATGCCACAATTTCTTTAAAACAATCCATTAAAGTGAAAAATGGAACCTTCAGCTTCACTTTCCCCACTCCGTGAATCATCGGCAGAAGAGTCAGGAGCTAAATTTTCATGCATTTCTTTCCATGCCTCAGCGACCATATTTTTTACTGATTCATCTGATTCATGTTGAAAAATTAGCTTGAATCGCAGATCTAAGAAAGTAGCTACACACAAAGATTTATCACATAGAAACTTAGAAAGTCTTTTTTTCTACTGATTTCTTAAGCTCTTCAACGAGTGTAATTATTCCACTGAAGCTTTTTGCTTTTAATTGCCTTATTTAAAAATAGATTTATTGCTAAAATGGAAGGGATCATGGGCGACTGTTACTTCACGTTTAATGCTTGTTTAGTGATGTTGTCAAATGGCTCAAGTAAATGGAATAATTTTTCCACTAAAAAAAAAAATCAACATTTTCTGATTGCATTCAGCAGCGTATATGGATAGGGAACTTTTTGTTCAAACAATCTTTTAAGCATAAAAGTTCTGTTCCAGCATGTAGAAACGTCTTGAATTAATTTATGCTGTTTGACATTCAGCTGCATCTGTAAAGTTTTAAGCTTTGCAGCTGCACTTGCTGAATGGTGAAAATGAGAGGATATGCTTCTGCAAGTAAATAAAATATCTTTAACAGACTTCTGACATAATATTGAATCGTGAATGCATGGTTGCAACATGTGAATAAAACATGAAATTGATAGCAAGCCACTCTCCTTATACCAGCTACCATGTTTGGTCCATTATCCCGTATCACTAAATGAATTCTATTTTTAGAATATTGAAAAATGTCAAAGGCCCTTATAGGATCTGACAAATGACAAAGATTTTCGCCATATTGGCTACAAAATTTGGCTATATTTTTATTTTTTTGGAAAATAAGTTTCTAAAATTTCAATTTTAAATTGAAATAACTTTCCCTTATGTTGACGTAATTTATTGTTTATAAAGCTCAATATTCGGCCAGAATAGTTCGGCAAAAAGCCGAATACCGAATATTCGGCACATCCCTAATATATATATATATATATATATTTATCATATATATACCATATATATAAATATATATATATATATATATATATATATATATATATATATATATATATATATATATATATATATATATATATATATACCATAGATTGGGGCAATTGGGAACACTTTTGGGTATTTTTTTTTTTTAAAGTTAATGTTCCTAAATGCCTCGCATCCAAAAAATCACAGGGGGAATATGAGAACACTTTTGGTTTTTTTTTTTTTAAAGTTAATGTTGTACTGTCTCAAGCAGCTAATTGTTTCAGATCATAATTTTTTCTTAAAAGCCCATCTTTTGAGAACATCCCCATGAAATTTAAAGTTACTTACTGAGTACTAAGAAAAATTTGACAATAAAATTGTTCCCAAATACCCCCTAATTTTTTGGATGCGGGGCACTTGGGAACATGAAATTTTGCCTGTTTAATGTGCTTTCTAGTAGTTATTTCTTAATTCCTAAGTATCTATTCCAGGGTTCACACTTTCTGGAAAGTCAGGAAAAAAAAAAAAATGGTCAGGGAAAGTCAGGGAAACGTTTTAAGATATGCTGAAAGTCAGGGAAATTCCAAAAAAGTCAGGGAAATTTTAAAATTTCAAAACATATGAAGAATGATCCATGAACCAAATTGCATATTTTTTTTTTTTTACTGTATAATTGTGGAATAAGAGATGTATTTGATAAGTGAATGAAAAGGATGGGCGAAGAATGACATTCATCTACTTCTATCCTGTTTCTTTCTATTTTTAGTTCACTATTACCTACTATTCTTCCTATTCTGTTCGTAGAGGTTGTTCCAAGTTCATCCTTTCGATTGAAGGTGATTGGTATATGGATGTGTTTTAGACTGTATGACTTATGACTTAATCTGTTTATATCTTTTTCTTTTTAGGGATTTATACTTTTTGAGGTGTTTTTTTTTGAGGTTTGATGAAGTGATTTTGGATTTTTGTGCAGTTGAAGGTATTTATTATTTATAAAATACTTCAAACAAAAAAACTAACTTTAATGACCAGTGGTTGGATGTCAAACTGAACCCACAGTTTATCAGGTGGTTGGGTAAAGGACCTGATAGTTCCAAGGCATACTGTAAAGTATGTAAAAAGAACTTTGATCTATCTATAAGGCATACTGGAAAGTATGTAAAAAGAACTTTGATCTATCTAACATAAGCCAAAGATTCAAGAAGGGAAACTCATTTGAATTTAATCAAAACTCTGCAGGACCAACCATCATTGAAAAAATTTTTCGTTATGTGTTCTAATAATACAAATATTAGTGAAAGTGTGTGCACTGAAAATTATGCCATTCCATCAACTTCTAATCATACTCAACTGATTGTAAATGACCCTGAGTGTTCTAATAATAACCAACCAAAACCAGTTTTTCAATCATTTTCATCTTTTTGCATTAAAGATGATGTTTCAAGATCTGAAATTGGGCATTTAAGGTGGTGGATGATAAAATCTCTTTAAACTCGTGTGCAGATATAGGGAAACATTTAAATTTTAATGTTTCCAGATAGTGCATTAGCTTCAAATTTTAAAATGGGGCCGATGAAATGTAAATATGTGATTAACCATGGACTTGCTCCCTATTTTTCTAGAAAGCAAAAGCACAATACACTCTACTTTGCAGTGAAGCTCATTCTACCCTTGAATTAAAATTCAAAATATTTTTGGATGTTGATTGTCTTTCTAAGAGACTTGATTAGTTTTTTTCTTCAATAGTACCTGGGAATCAGTTATGTGGAATTGTGGCAAATTATTAAATTAGGACTGATATTTTCGCATGGAAATCTCTTCGGCAGTGGAAGGAGTTTTTTTTTTTTTTTTATAAATTAAGCAATTTTAGTGGAGAATCTGAAAGAACAGTCTGATTTCTCAAAGAACAGTGCACAATGCTATAAGATAAATAAAAAGGTTGAAAAAAGAAAGTTATCCTCCATACAGATCTATAAACTTGAAGAGCAGAGAAAGATGTTAAAACTGAAAGCTTTGACAGAAGAAGACGCTATAAAATCAAAAATTCAGATGCTTGAGAAGAAAAAGTTAACCTAAATCTCCCCATTTAGAACTTTTGTGATCATAGTGGACGTTATTCACCTAGGCTATTAATGTAAGCTTTTAATTTATTTTTTTGTATAAATAAAACTTTACTTTTGGAAAAAAATAAAAAAGGAGTGCGTTGGATGGGTATGGGGAAAGGTATAGGCTGATTACTAAAAAAATTTTTTTAAATTCATCCATGATGATGAACAAGTTTTTAAAAGTAAATTTTCAATAATTTAATGTATGAACTGAGTTAATAGGCTGCAATAATAATTAATAGATATTTTATATGACCAAAAATAACGAACACGCTGGTCAGGGAAAATTTGTGGATTTGGTCAGGGAATTCAAATTCAAAATTTCAGTGTGAACCCTGTATTATATATATTTAATAAATAATTTATTTTAAATATTATAAAATTGTAAAGAGGTTAATAGAAAGTATTAGTTCCTTACTGTAAATCTTTAATATAAAAATGAAAAAAATATAAATTTTGATTGAAAAACTTTCAAGTTAATTAAAACATAATGAATACATAATAATAATAGGTATTCATAACTCGTTCTACACGTTTTGTACCTCTTCCACAGGCCACAACTTTCGAGCTGGGGTCGTCAGTCAAGTTTGTTTCATCATAATTGACTATTTTCTGGTGCACCCCTCTTAATGTCTTTCACAGGTTTCTTAAATATTCCTCCATTATTTCTGGTGATAACAGCTGCATGTTCTTGATATTTTAAGAGTCTTTTCGAAAAGATAGAATGTCTTTATTTCTTTTTAGGAACCCTTCATACCAGTCTTCTCCTGGTTTATTGCCCTTAAACTCGCATACAATCCGATCTTGTGTGGTCAGATAGATAATAATTAACAATCTTGCAACTCTTTACCAGACATTGCCATTCCAAAGTCTCCCAGCTGTGCGAGGTGATTGGCAAGCACCATCTCTTCACTTCTAAGGAGGGCAGTTTTGCATCCTACCTTTCTAGGTGACCTAGACCATTCATTGAAACGGTTGTGAAGGGAGGTTAGTGGAAGATTATACTTCCTAGCAGTTGCTCTTAGTGATTTTCCTTCACCTAATTCTAGGAGTGCTCTTGCCATATCCTCTTCTGTGTATTGGCAGGTGATCTTGCCCTTTGGTTTGTAGTTTCTCACCATATTTCTGTAAATAAATATGATATTTTGAGAAATTTTTGTCATATTGCTGTACACAATGACTATGCTAAGGTATAAATATGTATTTTATAGATATTTCAGCATGTACAAGTAAAAGGTTATTTGTTCCCAATTGCCCCATCAAATATCTAAATATTGTTCCCAAATGCCCCACTTTACATTTTGAACTATAAAACATATAGCTTACCTAGTTGTTCCACTTTTCTGCCTTAAATATCTTTAAAGGATGTTGTAATATATTCTCCTTTTAATCTGCTTTGAAAATAATATATCCTTCTTGCGCTATGACACTAACAATGTTAATGTTATTTTTCAAAAAAAAAAGGTCTCTGGAATTAAAAAAAAAAATTAGGAAATGATGTATATAATCCAATGATTTTAAGAAAAATTAATACCTAAAGGATTAAATATATAATCTACATTGTATTTTTGTAGGGAAAATGTTTTTCCCTGACCTTTTTGATCTTGTTCCCAAATGCCCCATTCTATGATATATATATATATATATATATATATATATATATATATATATATATATATATATATATATATATATATATATATATATATATATATATAATATATAATAATAATAATAATAATATATATATATATATATATATATATATATATATATATATATATATATATATATATATATATATATATATATACTATACTACGCACAGAAACTATATATATATATATATATATATAACTCTTTATATATATATAACTAATATATATATGTATATATATATATATATATATATATATATATATATATAAACACCACTATTAATGGGCAGAGCCTAATTCAAGGAGGGGGTGCACATAATTTGTCTGTAGAATAGCAAACTTTGAAAATGATACTTTTGCCTCAGGGTACTTCACTTTGAAACTTCGATGAAGTTTCTTCAAATTGTTGAGAACGAGTCGTTTCTGTAATATATTCTTTTCCCCTTCAGTTCGCACTACTAGACAATCCTTCTTTCCTGGTAAAACCCGACTCGTGTCATCACTGCGATAATATTCAAGGACTAAAGATTTTAATTCCTCAGAAAGCACTCTGCCCAGCTTAGGGTTAGGTGAAGCTAACATTCCTTTCTCCTTTAGTATATGGTGACCTTATACGGTCATTCTCTGAGATCAATCAAACTCGTTCATGAGTTTTCTAATGCTCATACTGGTTGCAAATATGGTTAGAATTCTGATTTGTTCCATACAGCTTGATTGCTGATACTTTTCCTTTAAAGCCTGGATGACTTCTGGCATACAGTTAACATTACATCTTTGTAGCACCTGTTTTCCTGACCTACTAACTGCCACCAAATCCAACTTTCTCTTAAAAGATTCCTCAACTTTTAACCTTTTCTCAGCTACGTAAGTCGGATGCCTTTTGATTTTCCTTTTATCAAAGGGGCTCTCACCGATAACAGACAATGATTGGTTCAGTAAGTCAACTTCAACTTCTCCTTCCACAATATCTGAATCCTCTTTTTGGCTAGGCATCACATTTAACTCATCTTCAGATGCTGAACTTCCGGACTCCTCTGAAGTAATTTGCGCACTTGGTAACTTTGCAAGCTTCTTCCTACAAATAGAACAAAACTTATCATCTTTGCTAAGAAGAGATGAGAACTTCTGCAAAAGCTGAGCAGAAACATTTCTTAGGTCTTTATTTTGCAGTGATTTATGGATCTTCAGAGGATCTCTGCAGTACTTTCGATTTGCCATCTTATGAATACAAGCCTGAAAAGATCCAAAAAGCAAATTACTGTTTATAAACAATATATAATAAATTATTTAAAACAAAACACCTATAGGTGTTCAAATTTAAATAATTTATTGTAGATTTTTACAATTTATATATTTATAAACATTTATATAGATATAAATTTTTGAATGAAGCAACTATATATTTAAAATTGACAATATACAACAATATTTGTCAATATGTAGGATTTGTTCAATCAAATTGAATTCCTACATAATTGGTAAGCAAAGAAAGAAAGTGCATAATAATCATCTAGCATTATATCTTAGTAGAAATGGGGCAAAGTTTAGGTTCAAAGGGCTGTGTTATACATAGGTTGGTACACTGATTTATAACTAACAAAAAAGATTACATACCTGTAAATTATTTTAGGATCTGTATAATCTCAATTAATTTTAAGTAGGTTGTTTAGAAGATATCTTCAAATTATTTTCATTTACATATCAATTTGACATAAATGATACTGGTATCTGAAAAACATACATTAATTAATTAAGGATTAATGAAAGGCAGCTAAAGACTGCTTTTCATGAAAATTACTTTGATTTTGCCAAAATTACCTATAATGTAGGTACATAGGTATAAAAGGTGTCTACAGTCAGCACTTGATGTATT
The DNA here is from genome assembly GCA_015478945.1 of Trachelipus rathkii. Taxonomy (NCBI): domain Eukaryota; kingdom Metazoa; phylum Arthropoda; class Malacostraca; order Isopoda; family Trachelipodidae; genus Trachelipus; species Trachelipus rathkii. The sequence continues at coordinate 32,666 of JABUQX010111185.1, forward strand.
CCAAATTCCAAATTTATTTTCAGTATGTTTGAAGGTGTAAGTAGTACATTTTTAAATTTATATCGAAAATAGTTAGTTTCTCTAAAGAACTAATTTGTGACATTTTTGAAGCATCAAACCATTGTTATATATATATAATTTTGTAGTTATTAATATTTTCTAATTATTATTATTTTATGATTTTCATTGCTTCAAACCTACTTGCTCCATTCCTTAGTTCATACATCTTTAAAATAGTAACATGTTTCTCCAAATTAAATGTTGAACACTTCTGGATTTTTTTTAACTTTTCTTTCCTCTCTTTTCTCGTTTTCTTCTTTCCTTCCAATTTTAATGTGACTTCCCGGGCAATGTCTAGATCATAATATATAATGTTCATTCCTACTTTGTGGTATATATGTGATGTATGGGATATGAAGAGAATAAAGTTTAAAGCAAAATAAAATCAACAGAAAATGGACAAAGAAAATTTTTCACAGTTCAATGAGTAGTAATGAATAAAAATAAAAATTAAAAAGAATGGATAAAAGATAATGAATGCTAATGTGAAAACAGAATAAACTTGGAGCTGGAGCTGCTTCCTATTTATGAACCTTGGCTCCACCAAAAACCTCTTGACTCAGGCTCTTCAGCCCTATTTTTAACATTTACTTTGCATTAGTATTTATAGATTAAAGATATGGTAAAAGCTATGTCAGCAAGCAGAGCAAAAAGTTTTGTAATTCTTATTATTGATGTTGATAAAATTAAAGATTTACTTGAACATATTGATTATAATGTCTTTTTCTGACCGTATGCATGAAAGTTTATACTGACTTCAGACTTTTTAACCTTTGATTTTAAATATAGACTTCCTTTTGTGGAATTTTTGAGTTTGATTCTATCACTCAATTGAAAGGTGCAGAACAAACTCACTGCAGGAAGTCTCTTTTGACCCCATGACTGACTTACTCCACAACATTGGTATTTTTACTCAATATATATTTTTTTATTTTTCTAGTTGGGTGGTTCGTTCCTGGTTTATGCGCACCTCAATGAGCCGCTCTGATCAGCATGTCAGCTGCGTCCGGCTCTCAAGCAAAAGGAGAAGCAAACAAAAAATTCAAATCAGTAAATATAAATAATATATTTAAGGTAAGCATAATTCTAAAATATTTAGGTTATATATATATATATATATATATATATATATATATATATATATATATATATATATATATATATATATATATATATATATATATATATATATATATATATATATATATATATATATATATATATCAGGCTTGGGTTCAAGTACGGTACTGCAAAAGTACATACTTGTACTTGTAGTATCTAAAACTCAGTGTACTTGCACCGTTGCCTTGAGGAAGATGGTCAAGGTATTTATAAAGTATAGTTCAGAGGATTGGAGAGAGCAACCATAACACCATATATAAGGGAAAAGGGGGATAAGGTTATTGTAGGTATTATAGGGAGTAGTTTATTAAGTGTTGTAGGAAGATATATGCTGGTATTTTGATCGAAGAGTGTGGAGGTGAGTGACTGAAGGACTGATTGGTGAAGAACAAGTTGTGTTTAGAAGTGGTGAGGATGTGTGGATCAAATCTTTACTTTGAAACAAATGATTGGGAAAATGAGGAAGGAGAACAATAATTTGTATTTGTTTTATGGATTTGCAACAGGCGTATGATGGGAATAATAGGGAGCTCTATGGCAAGTGTTAGTGATATATGGTGGTGTTGGTAAGCTGGATAGATAAAGTATATATGACAATAGTTTAGAACTTTATGAATGTAAAAATGCATTGGTTTAATATTAATAGTGGAGTGAGGCAGGGATGTGTTATGTCTCCTTGGTTTTCAATTTGTATATGGATGGGGTTATGAAAGAATTAGAGGTGGGGGTGGCAGGAGATGGTGTTAGAATGATGAAGAATAGAAGAGAGTGGAGGGTTCCCTACCTGTTAAATGGGATTTGGTTTTGTGTGAATCTGAAGAGAGTTTGAGAGGGGTTTGAAAGTAAAAATTTGAGTAGGTGTGTAAAAAGGAGGGGGTGAAGTAAATGTAGATAAGAAATGGGTTAGCCAGGTGTGAGTGAGGATGATCTCGTATGAAGTTATGTTAGATGGTGAGCAGCTGGAAAAAGTGTTTGAGTTTAAATATTTAGGATATATGTTGGATGAGAAGGGAACAGATTATGCAGAGTGTAGTAGGAAAGTTTTGAATGGCTGGAAAGTGGCTGGTGCAATTAAATCCTTGGTGGATGTAAAGGAACTTAGTCTTGAGTGCGCTAAGGGTCTTACATGTGTTAATGTATAGTAGTGAGACTATGGTCTGGAATAAGAGGCATAGATCTAAAGTTCAATGTGTTCAGATGGACAATCTTAGGGGAGTGTTAGTTGCGAGAATAATTGATAAAATGAGGAATGAACGTATTAGAGAGTAGTGTGGTGTGAAGAAAGGGGTAAATGAGAATAAATGAAAGTACATTGATATGGTTTGGTCATGTGGAAAGGGTGGATGATAGTCAGTTGGTTAAATGGATGTATAGTGGTTTGTGCTTAGAATTGACTGAAGAAAAAGTGGATTGAGTCAGTAAAGGAATGCCTGGAGGAGAGAAATGTGAGTTTGGCATCTATGGCAAGATGAAGGTGCATAACAAAAGTGAATGATGGGGTTTTGTGAGGGAATATGGTTGTGGTAGCCCACCTGGGCAAAGGGATGAACCCTACGTTGACGAGATGCCATAGTGAGGGTCTGTCGCAGTCCCTTGAAGTTCTAGGGTGGATTTTCTGACTGTGGCGAGTTCTCGCTAAAAGGTATAAAGAGGGTGGTAAGGCTGACATTTTTTTTTTTTTTATATATATATATATATATATATATATATATATATATATATATATATATATATATATATATATATATATATATCTTTCTATATATATATATACTCATATATACACTTGGAATGATTCATTATAATCATGTAAAAAATAAATATAAGGAGGAATAACCTTAGAAATTACTCACTTCTAAAAAAGCTGATAGTAGAGATTGAAGATAAAACTCAATTTAGGTTAATTTTAAATTTTTTAATATATCAAGATCATTAGAATATGGTAGGGCCTACTTACATTCTTCATATAATATACTAAAAAATATGGATAATTAACCAAATTGATTGTCCTTTTATTTGTCGCAAAATAGATCAGTTTTAAAACTTAAAAATGTCTCATACTTTAATAAGTCTACTTTTATATTTCTTTTTACATTTTAAACTTTTTATGAAAGTTACGTCTCGCTTATTTATTAACTTTTTTATTTTTATAGAATGTAAAATAAAAGTTTAATTCAGTTTTTTTTCATAATCCTAAAAAAATTAAAAATAAAGACCCTTTTAAAACACTATGTTGAAATACTTTCTAAAATTAACGCAGGGCCTCTGACAAAATATGGTAGCTGGATCTTTGACCATCACTAAAAATAAGTCTTATATATATATATATATATATATATATATATATATATATATATATATATATATATATATATATATATATATATATATATATATATATATATATATATATATATATATATATATGAAAGTTTTCATAAAGTACTTGTGTACCAAATTTTATTAGAATTGAAGACGGTCAAGTGGAGAAGCGCAATGGTCCACTTGACATGGAATAACCAAGTATGGTGTTGTGAATGTTTAAGCCATTCTTCTTATATTACTACATGTGTTTAGATTGTGTGTAATAAAATTGAAAGCATGAAATACAGAAAAGTTCTTTTGAAACTGTAAGTAAATAATGTCATGAGGTTAATGCTAATATCCCATTTTCTTTCAGGGTAAATCAATTTGATGATTAGATCTAATGGCATGCAGTCATTGGGTAAAGTGGCGTCTGTTAGGCGCATTCCTCCACCATCGAGTCTACCAAGTTTGAAAGCTGAGAATTGTGGTAACGACCCTAACGTTAATTTAGTTCCTGCAGGGGGTCAAGGATGGGGGAACAAGGCGGGGGAGACAGTGTCAGGGGTTCAAAATACATTAGATTCTTCAGCTTCTTTATCAGAAAATCAGGTAAAACATCCTATATTTTTGATGAAAAATTATTTGAAAGTTTATTTATATATATATATGTATATATATATATATATATATATATATATATATATATATATACTTTCTTATATATATATATATATATATATATATATATATATATATATATATATATATATATATATATATATATATATATTTTCTTTATTTATTTTTGTAGACTGGAGAAACCAGCGCATCTCAAAATGTGGATGTGGTCAGTCAGGCACAAGTTCCTCAGGGGGCAAATTAAATAAATTATTTTTCATTATTAACATGTACTTTATATAATATATATATATATATATATATATATATATATATATATATATATATACTATATATATATATATATATATATATATATATATATATATATATATATATATATATATATATATATATATATATATATATATGTATATATATATATTTATATATATATATATAAATATATATATATATATATATATATATATATATATATATATATATATATATATATATATATATATATATATATATATATATATATATATATATATATATATATATATTTATATGTATATAAAAATAAATATATATATATATATATATATATATATATATATATATATATAATATACTTATATATATATATATATATATATATATATATATATATATATATATATATATATATATATATATATATATATATATGATTAAATGTGGTAGCAGTAACAAGTGAACAAAATACACAATGAAAATATACCACTGGTACATTCACCTTGTTCTTTTGTACTTTAGAGAAAAATACTGAAGTCTTAAACATTACAAAGAAGTAGTAAATAAAGAATAGTTTTATATATTAGTTACCATGTTGAGGTAACTATAAAAGAAAAATATAGGATTTACTCTTATGTAGGTACTTCGACCTGCTCAACTGTACAAACTTGTGCTGAACCACTATATCTAGTGTGTCACAAATACCTGTTGTACCTGAGACTCGTTTTCCTCACACCATAAGACACCTTTACATTTACTATATTAAACAAGGGAATTACCATACATCAATTCCAGGACAAGAAAAAATAGGGACTTTACTTTGGCAATTCAAATACCTAAAGGAAAAACAAAACACTGTTTAGTTAAACACACAAAAAAGAAAGCATAACAAACTGATCATCCTTATACCTTTCTCTCTCCCTCTCTCCCCCCTTCTCTCCCTTTCTACAGACATAACCTTTACCCAATAACACAAACACACATTTACTCAGGAATAGTGATGCACCCTGAATAAATCTTCTTTACCATTTTTGCCGTACCATCAACCTTACCCTCCTTTTTTCTTTCAAATTTTTTTCTTATTCCTCTCTCATCCACTGAACAATCTTCCCTCCTTACACACTGTTACTTCCGTTTCATCTTCACTATCATTCCAGTTCAAACTGCTTTACCTTTTTTCTCTTCCTCAACTTCTGTTTCCTTTTTTTCATCATCATCATCTACATAATGCCACTTCTTTTTCTGCTTTACATTCTTCGACCTCTTACCAAATTTCTGACATTCACATCCACCTTCTTGTTAACACAATCTTCCTCACTACTCTTATTCACTACAACATCCTCAGAAACAAATTCTTTCTCATCCCTAAAACTCTCACAACTCCCACTCATGTCATTCCTCACCTTTTTTCACCACTCACTTTTCTTCCACAGAATTATTAGCTTTCCCACCATTATACCTGCCATCAACACACAATCCCAAAATGTTCCTACCTTCATCCTTCTCAGCTTTCTCAACACTACCTTCTTTATCTCTCTTTAGATTACAAATATCCTTAATTTGCTTCATAATATCTTCATTTGGCTCTTCCTTACTCTCGTGTAGCTACATCCTGTACATACACAGGACTGCCTCCTATACTAATATCTCTGCCCATACCTCTAAGTGGCACTCTATCATCTCTCCGCACATAATCAATTTCTTTGTTCTATCCATACCAGTATTCTTTTCTACTACCATATTTCCATCCCTACTTGCAGACATCTTCATATTACAATACTTCCACAAGTGATACTCAGAACCACATATGTCACACTTCTTTACATATTCAAATCTATCCTTTCGATTTGCACCCTCCCTATACTCTCTACCATATCTTTGTTTCCATCCAACTAGTTCTAATCTTCCTTTTCCTTTTACTACCATTCCCATAAAAAACCCTTTTCTCACCCTGTTCATCATACACTGATCTCCCATGTCCTCTCCCTACATATGTCATCTCACTTGCCATATTCACCATCCGTCCTCTTCCAACACTCTACCTCTTCCACTATCCCACACATTCTCAGGATTCCTTTAAAAAATTACTTGTTACATTTTGAATAAGTTGTGTAATTTATATTTGAACAATTACTTATTATAAATATTAGCAAATATGCTCTAATTTGGACATTTTTTGGTTCCAATTTCTTACAAGGTGGAAGCCCCTGAGTTTGTGTTCAAAATTTTTATGGGTTTTCCATATTTTTATTTTTATTTTATATTCTGAATTTTGATATTTAATATTTTGTTTGTGGCTTCATTAATGTTTTCTTACACTGTTTCAGTTTTCAGTAACATTTTTATCATTAATTCACTGGCCAACAAAGATTTTGCGGCAAAACATTTGAAGGTCATTTTATAGGTAACTTGTTGCCCTGATTCCGAATACGACCTCCGTTTTCTTGACTCTAGTTTTTGAGATACAGGGTGGTCACAAAAATAATACATTAATAACAACAATTTATGTTAGGTTGTAACGTAATTCACAAAAAAAAAAAAAAAACACAGAAATATATATCAAATTGTTAATGAGTAAGTACATAAAATGCTAATAGGTCAAAACATTCAATTCAGTACAATGAAATCACAATTAATGCATTACAAATCGCTCTCTATATGATTGTCTTCTGTGTGCAGAGTGTGGACAATCACAATCACGTTGAAGACTCCAACAATAGTCTGCCATCATGTGTGCATCCCATGTGTGTATCCCATCTTTCTTCCATCACCTTGACTATCTTTGATGGAACCTGTTCCATGTTCTCACTATAACATCCTAGATTATCCGAAACCGATCTAAGTGACTATGTTGAAAGTGAACTTTTATGCTCTTATTAGCATTCAAATTTTTGAAGTCACAAGCATTTTCTGTACGAGTTCATAGTTGGCAGATTTATGGTTGCCCAACAAGTTCTGAACAACCAAGACAAAACTTTCCAGGCAGATGCTTCAATATCAGTCATGGAATTTATGAAATTCTCATCCTTGATGATTTGGCGAATTTGAGGGCCGCTAAAGATTCCAGCTTTGAGTTTCTCCATACTCAACCCTGAAAAAAATCTTAAATATATTTGAAACATTCCACCATCTTTGTCTGGGGCCCTAACAAATTGCTTCATCAGTCCTAGTTTGATGTGGAGTGGTGGGAAAATAATTTTTCTCCTGTCAACCAGTGGTTCGTTAATGATATTTGATTTATCTACAGTCATATTTTCCCTAGCAGGCCATACAACTTTTTCCCAGTGGTCTTCTTTAGCCCTACTATCCCACAAGCATATGAAACAAGGGTACTTAATATATCCGCTTTGCTGCCCAAGTAAGATGTTGACCATCTTCAAATCAACGCATATAGACCACTGGTGTTCATTATATCTAAGCTTCTGCAAGATCATTCTTATATTTTCATATTCCTCTTTCAGTTTTGTTGAGTGACTATTGGAATCGATGCATAACTATTGCCATTATTACAATAAAACACATTTCAAGCTTCTCGTTGAACTATCCATAAACAATAGGCAATCTTCTGGTCAGTATTTAGGGTAACCCCATTTGGAGTATTAGTCCAGGGATGTTCCTACAGTAGTATACAATTCTTCTTCTTCAATGAAATATGGAAGAAGTACCTCTCTTGTCCGAAAAAAAAAAAGTTATTTTTACATTCGGCATGTAGACAAATCTTTTCTTTACTTAGTCTAGATGCTAAAAGCTCAGAATCTTGCTTGGAGAGACTTAACTCTCGTACTAAATCATTGATCTCTTCCTGGGAGAACTGTTGCTGTGTAGAAGTACTTTCTTCATATTCACTACCACTATCTGCACGTGTGCACACCAAATCCTGGATATCTTCTTCATTAGACAATGCTAGGTCTGGGAGTGTAGTGAACACTGGGATGGGGACATCGTCGGAGTGTGGTACAGGTCGCCTTGCTGATTCCAAATCCGGATACTCAAATTTACGTTTCTTGTAACGATTGATACCTTTCACATTAACCAAACAAAAATAACAGTCACTGTGGTGATTCTTTGGCTCCCACCATACCATATAGGCACACCAAATTTTAAACCTTTTCTTTGTCCATTTTTCCACTGACGTAGATTTTCGACACACGGTTTACAGACCATATGGGGACTTATCTTGGTCTCTGAGTTTCATTCCAAAGTATGCCAGATATACTTGCTTCACAAAGTTAGTAATATTTCTTCTTTGGTTCTCCTGGCAATATTCACCACAGATGTAGCAGAATACATTGGGGTTATTCAAACAGGCTCTTCGTGAAGTACTCATAGTGTTCTGAAAATAAAAAAAAATAAAGTATATATAAAGGTAAGCCCCTTAAAAAGAAATAAAACGATATTACTGTAAAATATGCATTAAAAAAGATATTTGTATAAGAGCAAATCTGGAACACCCTGTATCTCAAGAACTAGAGCCAATCTTGGAAAACTATTAATGCCATTTCTGAAATCAGCACACCGATATACTATAAATTCGATAAAATATCCTTGGCAGCAAAAAAAAAAAATTTTTGTTGGCCAGTTTATTTTTTCAGAATTTAAAAATGCCACGATGCAAAAAGTCATTGCGACTGTACTTTTAGGAAATAAAAGGTAGCAAAAGCCCTCGCATGAAATATAACTTTTGTTGTGTAGACGTTGCAAAAACTAGTATTTATTGCTCATAATCTAGAACTTGGAAATTCTGAAAATTTGCCAACTTAAGCTAAGCTTAAGAGTCCTGTTACTGCCCCTGCTCCTTCACCACTGTCATTCTCACACGATACTTCATACGACTGAGATATCAGACTTTATATCAGTCATATAAAAATTAAATGTGGCTGTTCACGCTGATGAGCCCAGTGATAATGAGCTTGATAGTAGTCAGTACTCAGTAGTGACTGGGGTCTGGGGAGTGGGGACTAGTGATTACTGATTAGTAAATCAAAAGTTGATATTCCAAAGCCAAATATTTTATTTAGTCATTCACTCATCCTCCTTCATTTACAATCTTGGTATAATTTTAATTTCAATATTTTTATTATTTCATTTGCATCCCTTAAGTCACTTTTGAGTTTTGTCATTCAGACTCATTCTATATAAATATAATATACATTAATATTTAAAAGTAAATTATAAATATGATTATATGATACAAATGTAAAATACATAGTTAAATTAGTAAGTAGAAGCCTACAAACAGCGGTCTGCAGGTTACAACCTACTGTAAATTGTAATGAAAACAATTGATAAAATATAAGAGAAAGGTAGTTCTGCTATTTTATAAATCATAATGGAATATTTGTTCAATTTAAGTATCCTTATATTTGAAAAATGAAAATACTCAAGTGAAATATCATATTAGCCTCTTTATATTTTTTAAAAATACATTTAATGAAAAAACGAAAAAAACTGAAAAAAACGAAAAAACATGAAAAAACATGTTTTTCTTGAAAGTTTTTTTTCAAGAAAAAAACGGTTTTCCCAACCCTCCCCTATACCAGTCATCTCACTTCCCATATTCATCACCTGCTGTCTCTCATCCCCACATTCTCTGGATTTCATAGGACACATACGCAAAATGAAATTTCGATCTACAAATGATGCACTCTAATTTCAAAACTTATCCTTTACATTCAATCTTTTACATCTACCCACTCACCACTGTTATTGATAGACCCATCACTCTCCTTTGATTTCTCTAGCTTGAATACCAGCCACTACCTGATTCTTCCACCTTTACACACCATCATCACTTTTTTTCTAATCCATCACAATACATTCGCCAATGCATCGAAAAGTTTAAACTCTCACTCTCCTTTCCACAATATCTGCCTTTGATTTGTAAAACGTTCCCTCCTCCAATAGGTGCACGCACTTCATATCAACCCTTAATCTACTTCTTCTGAACTATCTTACACTTCTGTTTCACCAACTTTTTATCTATTCACATATTCTCTCATTGATTCATCACTTAACATAGAAGTATTCACATATCCTGTCATATCGATCTCTGTTTCTCTTTAGCATACTTTTCATCTAACTTTTCTATAATTTCATTCATACCTCCTAACGACTTACAATCCAACATACATACACATTCAAAACCTTAGCACCCAAACTCAATAAAATTTCATTCACAGGTTTTTCACAATCTTCACCACATATATCATACCATACCTTCCAATTTCTTTTTCCACATGTCATACTCCTCCATATTCACCTCACCATCAAACTCAGGACACGCGCGACGAACATGTCTCAGCAAATTCTACTCATCTCTCACCTTACCCTTATCACCACCTTCACCACCTTCACCGTCTTTTCCCATCTTTCAAAAACAACAAAAATCTTACTAAACAATAAACAATACAATACTATTTACGACACCCCTAATCAACCTATACTAACTCTCCCACTGTACCAACCCACTTTCCTCAGAGCCTATCTAACTACGCTCTGCTACCACTGATTAAATACACAATGAAAATACACCACTGATAACACTCACCTTGTTCTTTTGTACTTAAGAGAAAAGTACTGAAGTCTTAAACCATTACAAAGAAGTAAATAAAGAGTAGTTTAATATATTAGTTACCTTCTTGAGGTAGCTATAAAAAAAAAAAATAATATAGGATTTACTCTTATGTAGGTACTTCATCCTGTTCAACTGTACAAACTTGTGCTGAACCACTGGATCCAGTGTGCCACAAATACCTGTTGTACCCGAGAATCATTTTCCCCACACCATAAGACATTTTACATTTACTATATTAAACAAGGGAAACACCATTCATGAATTCCAGGACAAGAGAAAAGGGACTTTTAACAATTCAAATACCTAAAGGAAGAAAAACCACTGATTAGTAAACACAAAAAGAAAAGCATAACAAAAATATATATATATATATATATATATATATATATATATATATATATATATATATATATATATATATATATATAATATATATATATATATATATATATATATATATATTTAATTTATTTATTTATTTATTTATTTATTTATTTATTTATTTATTTATTTATTTATTTATTTATTTATTTATAT
>JABUQX010111186.1:0-5000 GCA_015478945.1 Trachelipus rathkii
AGAGGTTGGGGCAAGAGGTTGGGGAAAGAGGTTGGAGAAAGAGGTTGGAGGAAAGAGGTTGTGGATGGGTTGGAGAAAAGGTTGGAGAAAGGGGTTGGGAGAGGTTGGGGGAAAGAGGTTGGTGGGGTGGAGAAGTGGGTTGGGTAAAGAGGTTGGGGAAAGAGGTTGGGGAAGAGGTGGTTGGTGCGGTGTAAGGTTTTATTATCCTCGTTCTGTATCCTAGAACATAGAATTGAATGTATTTTACTCATCCAATCTTTTTATGACTGAGCTCTTACAACAGAACCAAATATTTCACTTATACCTAGTAAAAAAAAAGTGACACTTTACTGGCATATCTATATTCGCTTTCGCATAATCGTATACGCATTGCATTTGCATTCGCAATTGCATTCGATTCGATTCGCATTTGCAAATATTGGAGAAAAAGTTGTTCATTAACATTCGTATTCGCGAATACTAAAAAAATATAGCCACATCATATTTGGTTCGCGAATATTAAAAATTAATTATTCGCCTAACATTCGTATTCGCGAATATTGAAAAATTGATATTCTGTCCAACTCTTATATATATATATATATATATATTCATATAATATACAAATATATATATATTATATATATTTGTAAGTATATATATATATATATATATATATATATATATACTATAATATATATATATATATTATATAGTATATATATAATCATATATTTATATATATATTAATATATACTATATGATATATATATATTATATTATATATATATATATAATATATATATATATATATATATATATATATATATGTATATATTATATAATAGTATTTATTTATGATATATATTATATAATATTATATATATATAATATTATATAATATATATATATATATTATATATTATGTGGGCGGCGTTATGGGGGCATGTGATTTCAACCCTCACAAGAATTTTCAAAATGAAATTTTTTTAAGTCACACGGTTAATACGAGATATATTACATATATATATATAGTATATATAATTTTATTATATATATATATATACTATATATATAATATATAATATTATATATAATAATATATTTATTATATATTATTACTAGTTATATATATATATATATATAGAGGATTAGGAGAAGGTGATGATATAATATCTATATATACTATATATATATATATGGGCGGGTTTATGGGGGAAATGTGATTTAACTCACAGAATTTTCAAAAATGAATTTTTTTTTTTCTACTTTACGATATAATATATATATATATATTATATATTATATATATATATATATATATATATATATATATATATATATATATATGATATATATTATATATATATATTTATATATATATATATATATATATATATATATATATATATATTATAGGTGAAGTTGAAAAAAAACAAACAAAAACTATAACTTTTTTTTTTTTTTTTTCAAAGACTTTATTTAGAATAAAAGTTTCATAAATATATGTTGAACCTAAAAATCATGTTTTTTTTTTTTTTTTTCATTTATTCATCGGAAATATTTGATTTTTTTTTTTTTTCCCATTTAGGGGGCTCCGAGCAAGGGGACACAGGGGCGAAGTCCCCGTCGTCCCCCCAGGAGGCCGAGAGACCCGGACTCCTGCAATCTTTGCGGTTTTACTACTATGGTATTCCTTTAGTTAAAAGCAATATCATATTGTAAAGGGTTTATACTTATTTTTAAAAAAGGAATAATTTTAATTCCTTTACAATATGGTATTACTTTAACTAAGGGAATACCATAGGGTAAACCGCAAAGATGGCAAGAGTCGGGGTCTCTCGGCCTCTCCTTCCGTCGGCTCGAGCCCCTAATGGGGAAATGAAAATAAAAAAAAAATTCTAAATATTTCCGATGAATAAATGCAAAAAAAAAAAAAAAAAAAAAAAAAAAAAAAAAACGATGATTTTTAGGTTCAAAAAATTTTTATGAAACTTTTAATCTAAATAAATTTCTTTGAAAATTCTATTTTTTTTGTTTTGGTATTTGCAATTTCAATATACTATATATATATATATATATAATATATATAGAATATATACATTATGTATATTATATTTGTTATTTTTTAGTATATATATAATATATTATATATATAATATAATATATATTATATATATATATATATATATATATATATATATATATATATATATATATATATATAGTATATATATAGATTATTTATCTGAGATAATTTGTTTGCTGGAAATGTAAGGGGAGGGCCATGCCAACCTGACCCCACCACACGCCGTTGCCGCCAATCCGGACGTTACACGTTTGAAATAATTCTTTATTCTGATGTATTTTTTTAAGCGAGGTATTAAGACTTTAGATGCATAAATCTTTTTATTTGCTCTACAATCATAATAAGGAATTGTAGATGAGATACTGAGAACTTTTGATGGGAAAAAAGTTTGCAGGGGATGGGTAAAATATTATTATATTATTATTATTATTGTTTATTATTATTATTATTATTATGTTTTATTATTTTATTTTATTATTATTAATTATTTTATATTATTATTATTATTATTATTTGTTATTATTATTATTATTATTATTATTATTATTATTATTATTATTATTATTATTATTATTATTATTATTATTATTATTATTATTATTATTTTATTATTATTATTTTATTATTATTTTATTATTATTATTATTTTATTATTATTATTATATTATTATTTTATTATATTATGCTGTTCCAGGTACCTCCTGGTGCCATTCGACAGAGCCGCCTCCTCTCCAACTCTCTATCCAGCTCTTTGACAAGGCTTTTCGGTTTTATTAGCAAGAGTGCTAGACGAGTGATCTAGCGGGAAGCGAAACAGAAATATAAAGCTAATTCATTGGAGAATGGTCCTTTCCACCGAGAAAGCGCTTACACAAGGTGATTACTAGGCACTCCTCGTATTGGCCACACAACTCTCAGGCATATTTGTCGTCGTCATATCCCGCATCTGTCGCCATTTTATCTCATTGATTGTCCCAACTGGACCCCTATTCCCCGTCGTCTTTTTCCTATTTGGTGGCCCAGATACCAGCTATAGAGATATCTGATATCTTATCTGAAATTTCGCCACTTTAGGCGTTAACTTCTATTTACTGTTCTTCAGAAATGAAAATTCTTACAATAATGATTATGTTATGTAATATTAGGACTTTTTTAATCCATGTATACCATTTTATTTATTTTTTATCTATTTTTGACAGGATATTCATTTGTAATGTAAGTTTTACTTTGAATTTAAAATATGTATAGAACAGGAATCACCATGGAGTTGAATTATTCATCCCAGTTTGGCAAGCTTCTTTGTGGGCGTGTAGGTTTGTACATTGACTCAAAAAGAATATATATATATATATATATATATATATATATATATATATATATATATATATATATATATATCTATATATATATATATATATATATATATATATATATATATATAATATATAATATTTATATATATATATAAGTTGGAGCATATCTCGCCTGCCAGAGGCCCGACGGCAATTCGTCCTTTCGTTTTTAAGATTTAGGCATCAGTGAATTCGAGATTTAACATGGTGGACGGGTTTCGAAGAGATATATTTCTCCTCATCTCCTAATTTATGGGATCTTCGAGATCAAAGCCCCAAAGTCATCTAGAGCCGAGAAATATGTCTCTTTGTTTTTTTATCATTTGTTTTTGATATGTGATGAGTTAACCCGGCTTGCATCCCAAGTACTTCTATTAGCCGATGATATTAAATCTAGGTCCCAGAGCATACCCTTGCCCCAAATGTAATAGACAATGTGGTAGAGGACAAAACTCTTTTCATTATTGGTGTCATCTAAAATGTACCACCCTTCAAACCCTCGAACCTTATTCTCCAACATGGTTCTGCCACTTACGCGGAAACTAGCACGCAGACACCCAAATTCACCGCCCCCCTAATTCAACCAACATAATTCAATCAAATATTAATGGAATTAACAATCAACATAAAGAACTTCACCACACCCTTATTAAAAACAATATGCACATACCACATACACAAGAATCCAATCTCTCTCTCAAAATACTCACCTCCCTGAATATATTCCAAACATAGCATTACACTCGTTCGTTAAAATATCCAATATCGAAGCACAACAAATTGCACAGAATATCTCTTGAGCAACGACCGAACATTCATTTATCAATCAATAGAAATACAGACAGGTTAATAAAAAGTATACAACCTAATAAATTTTTTTGTTACCCCATTTACATCTCAACACTGTTCATAGGATTATATTCCTTCCTTATCTTCCTTAAAACAATATAATAACCTGATATTAGCCTGAGATTTTAATACACGTCACCTCACATGGCTTATTACAAGCACACTTACACGAAGCGGTGACTTAATAATAAACAATTTACAATCACTCAGAATAATCAAAAACAGAAACCAACCTACACAACCAACTTAACCAGAACTACAAATCACCTGATATCACCTCTTTTCCCCCCTCTTTTTCAAGTTATTACACCATGGCAAACTTTTCATGCTTTCTCCTCAGATCACGTCCCAATATTAATTACAATTCAACAAAAGACACCCTATTTACACAACATATATCAACTACAAGAAAACAAATTGGCAAGCTTACACCGACAGCATAGAAATGGATCTAGAATCTTTCCAAAGGAAAAGGCTTTTTCTCACTCAACAAAACAATACAATACTCTTTAATAAGATAGTGGTAAAAACACCCAAAAATTTCATCCAAATGGTTACACCAAACAATTCAATTCAAATTTCTCACCTTAAGTATACGCCCTAATTAATAAAATAAAGAAACTCCCTCAGAAAAAATAGACAACAAAATCTAAAACAGCTAAATCAAATCACAAACCTTCATAATAGAATAAATATCTTAATCGATTCAAATCAGGAAAAGAATTAGCAAC
>JABUQX010111186.1:10000-22759 GCA_015478945.1 Trachelipus rathkii
TGTCTGGAGGATTTGAGTTTTGGTACGGGGAACGCAGAACAGAAAGGCGAACCA
The DNA here is from genome assembly GCA_015478945.1 of Trachelipus rathkii. NCBI lineage: Eukaryota > Metazoa > Arthropoda > Malacostraca > Isopoda > Trachelipodidae > Trachelipus > Trachelipus rathkii. Next base: position 10,055 of record JABUQX010111186.1, read on the forward strand.
TTTGAGTAGTAGGGCTAACTTTCCGTTAAAAAATGACCTGCGACGCTTTTTTATTAACCTTCCGTGAACCTTCGCTGGTATTTTTAACCTGCCCTTGGAAAACATTTTTTGACCGCTTTATACCTTTGTTTGGCGGGCCTTGGAACCTTTTTTGGGCCAAATTTTTTTTTACCTTGACTTTGCCCACTTTTTGGGGCTTGACTTTTGGGAACTTTATAAACCTTTTTTTTTTCGACGAACCTTTATTCTTCCCATGGGTCAATTTTTGCCCACGGTAATTTTTGGCAAACCTAAGACCCTAATTTTTTTTTTGATAACCCCCTAATTTTTTTGCTTTTGAGTAACCTAATTTTTTGAGACTAAATTTTTTTGTGAGAACCCTAATTTTTTTGAGAAACCGTAATTTTTTGGCAACCCTAATTTTTTTTTGGCAACCCTAATTTTTAAGCGAACCCTTTCGAAGAAGGGTTGGGCCAAACGGTTGCGTCAGCAAACCGTTGTTACGTATACTCCCCCATTTTACACGGGCCCCCTATATTTTTTTCGAAACCGTGGGCATTTTTTGCCCACGGCAATTTTTTTGTCCTTCCTTTAGGGCATAGCCTCTATTTTTGAGATGTCTTTACCTTGTTTGAACCACCCTTGCCAGAATACCATCGGGGTCAATTTTTTGTTCGACCCGTGGGGCGGGCCATTTTTGCCCAGCGGATTTTTTTGATCTCCTTTAGGGGGCTTAGCCCTATTTTTTGGTGTCTTTACCTTGTTTGGGGCACCTTGCCCGATACATGGGTCAATTTTGGCCACGGTAATTTTTGGCTACCCCTTTGGTCTTCCATGGGTCAATTTGGGCCCACCCTAATTTTCGAACCAACCCTTTGATCTTCCGTGGGTCATTTTTGCCCACGGCCAACCCTTTCGTCTTCCATGGGTCATTTTTTGCCCACTGTAATTTTATTTCAACAACCTTTGGTATTCCATGGGTCATTTTTGGCCCGGTAATTTTTGGACTTCTTTAAGGGGCTTAGCCTATTTCTTTGATGTCTTTACTTGTTTCACCATGGATATTTCGGTTTTACTGTGCCATATACGTGGGTCACATTTGACCACGGTAATTTTTTGTCCTTCCTTTAGGGCCTTAGCCCTATTTTTTATGCTTCGTCTTCACCTGATTGTTTGACAATGTATTTAGCCTTTGACTTGCCAGACACCCATGGGTCACTTTTGACCCACGCTACTTGATGGCTTTGATGGTTCCCCAATCAACGTAAGAAGTATCTAGTGATGTTCTATAGTGTTCTATGAGTATTAGATGAAGTGCCAGGTGAGTGCCAGTGAGTGCCAAGTGAGTGCCAATGAGTGCCAATGAGTGCAAGTGAGTGCCAATGAGTGCCAACGAGTGAGGGCCACATAGTGCCAAGTGAGTGCCACAAAGTGCCAAGTGAGTGCCACTTTTTTCAGGCCTTTTCTAGCCTCCCCTGATCTCGAATAGCCCTAATTGGCGTGTCTACCCAAGGTAATAAGGGTATGAGGATTCGATGGCCGTATTTACAAGCTGGCTAAGAAATTACTTCCTACTATGAGTTTAGTATTTTTCTAACACTTATACACAACATTCATATGACCACTTATAACACTAATGTATGACACTTATAAGCACGTTACACTCTCATTTACACTTACATTAAACCATAGACACTTACAATATTAAACCATATACACTTACATTAAACCATAGACCATGACACCACACACTTCGATACTTTTGATTGTTTTGATGCTCAATCTTTGATGCCCCCCAATTTGATGCTCAGCAATTAATGCCTCAACTTTGATGCCATACAACTTTGATGCCATCAGCATTAAGCCTCAAGCATTCAGGATGCTTCAATTTTTGTTGCCTCATCTTTTGTGACTCATTTGGATGAAGTCATCTTTGATTACCAACTATATTGTGATTCATCTTCTTTGTTGACTGCATACTTTTGTCTACGCTTAGATCATAAGCTACCAACAGGGCTCAGCGTGAGCCCTTCGCGCAAAGACAGCCAATCCCAGAGCACAACCGAGGTGCGACGCGCCGCGTCCTGCTCCTGGCGCAGGCGCCACAGGCGCATATTTCCGCGTACAGCGCGCCCGCCCGGTGCGCCGCAGGCGCAATATTTCTCGCGTACCCGCCGCGCGAGCGCCGCAGGCGCGAATATTTTCGCGTGACCGGCCGCGCGCGTCGCGTCCGCAGACGGGCAAAATTCCTGCGTGAACTGAGAAAATATATATAATATGAGTCATTCATTTTTATTTTCATACTTAAACATTTCAAAGATTTCTTTTCAAATATACTATGAATCATTCATTTTTACTACAATTGTACGAAATTTTAATTTAAAAATATATTTTACATACTTTAAAGCAGTAAAGCAGTAAAACAATAGAGGTGTTATTTCCTAACACCTAGGGGATTAGTATGCTTTTGTTTAACTGCTTTACTGCTTTAGGACTCTTTGCTTTACTGCTTTAACTGCATGTTTTTAACTGGCTTTAACTTTCTGCTTTACTGTCTTAACTTTCTGCTTTACTGCTTTAACTCTTTTGCTTTATACTGCTTTAAACTTTCTGGCTTTAATAAACTGCTTTAATTTCTGCTTTACTGCTTTAACTTTCTTGCTTACTGCTTTAAACTTTCTGCTTGTAACTGCTTTTAACTCACATACATTACATTAACCTTAAAGCAGTAAAGGCAGTAAAACATAGGGTGTACCTTAACACCAAAGGGATTAGTAGACTTTTGTTTTACTGCTTTATTACACTGCTTTACTTTCTGCTTTACTGCTTTAACTTTCTGCTTTAATGCTGCTTTAATCATATATTTATTAACATTATGTTTTGGTTTTAATATTTTTTTTATTTTTTATTTTTGTCTTTGTTATTGTTAACTTCTGCAGTTATCATTTTCTTATTTTTACTTTTGTTTTAACACTTTTCCTTTTTTTATTTAATTTGTAAATGTAATTATTTTTCTTAAACACACAGATTTTCTGTTATATAAACATTTTTTTTAATAAAATTGTACGAAATTTTATAAAAAACATATATTTTACAGCTTTACAAACTTTAATTAAACTCATTATTCATTATCTACTTGAAGAGTATGGATGTGGAGAAATTTACGTTCCGAAGTCCGGACATGTCTTGTAGCTGGGCCGACAGGATGTGGTAAAACCTTCTATTATTAAATTTTTTAAACGGAAATGGAGATTTTTGAAACAAACCCCTGTAAAAATAATATTAGTGTTAAATTGTTTAACAAGAAGAATATACAGCAATATAAAGCATGTGATTCAATTTCATGGAAGGCAATATTACGAATATTAGTCGCTGGACAATTATACAAGGCTCGCCAAATTATTGTATTGATGATTCTTAATGCACAAATTGAATCATTGGAAATAGCAGAAGCGTTCAACGAGTTATATTCCCACCATCTTAAATTATCTATGTGTTTTCATGGAACGCAGAAAATATTTTTTCTCAAAAGCAACATATGCGAAGGCGAATGTTTTTCTTTAAACACGGCAGTATCTTAATTTACTGTTGTTTGGGACAGAACAGAAGAGACATGAATGGTGCAAATTAATGTATTGGCTAACTCAAAATGTTTCCTCTTCACAAAGGAAAAGAGTTCTTAAAAGTAATATAAAGCGGTTACTTCTTCATTCCCAGCCACGGTATTTAGATGTGTTGAACTTCATTCCCAAAAAACAATGCAGACGGAGTGCTGCTCCGTACACAACATTCTGCCCTAATGAGATAGAAAAAATGTTACATACCTGAATACTGAATGAGTGCTCTAGTTGCCAAGTAATTTACCTCTTAATAAAAATTCTAAAAAGCTGAACGGACTACTGAAAACGTAAACTACTTAGTGAGGAGAGAAATTCATAGCAGTGTGTATGTGATAGTCTGTTTTAAATCTTATATAAAGGAAATGTTCCTTTAAACAAAACTCAGAAGGTAAAGCTACACGCCGTTATAGAAACTCATTAAAAAACTCATCCGTCACATAAAAAATCTGAAAAATAAAAAAAGTTACTACAGAGAGGAGGAAGGGGTATTCCTGCATTCTGCTTCTCCGTTAATAGCTCCCCTGTATATACTATAAGTGGTTGTTCCCCATAATGAAGAAGGGTTGCTGTACTTACATATAATGAGTATGAGAAAATGAAGTATAATATACAAGTAGCATCTGTACAGAATCAGTCCTGCAGATTCATGCATTTCACAACCTCAAAATATGGAAACAGTTTTTTATTGCCATCAGATGTTATACCTTGCGGCAAAAAATCCACAATCAACTAGTTTTCATCATTCACACGCCCCATTACACGCGATATTCACAGGGCCAATGCATTGACATTTACATTTCTCTTTCATCATCAGCAACAACAGCTGCAACGCTAACAGAAAATCCTATATATTGTGAACGAACTCATTATTTTCCAGCAGCAATCTTACCGTCCTAGCTTTATATGATGCCTTATAAAAGTTGAACAGCTACCGAATATGAGAAAGAAGTGGTACAGAATATTAATTCAGCAACAATTAACATCCTAGAGAAACGTAATCTTATACTAGGACGCGCGATCCAAAATTGATCTAGATCTTAAAGACTTGCACCTACACCCATCCCTACGTATTCCGCTAACCGATGATGTAGATTATACTAATGAAGTAAAAACTTGAGTGAAAAATGAAGATAAATTTAAAAATATCTAGAAAATTTGATGAACATTCTAAACATTTTTATTAATAATTTTAAAAGACAATTAACTTTGAATTGAAGCCGGACAGTGTCAATTGATGATGAAATAGTTTAAAGGCTCAAATATTGTGCGATTTGATTAGGCTGATCTCCACGTCTAACTGGAAAGAAAGGCCTGTAAAGGATTGGATGATATCAAACAAGAACTTTCAGACTATTAATTTTCCCCCGAAGTTAAATCTCTATAATACAAGCCGATTAGCAGATCTTAGATAATATCCCGGTTTCCGCCAGACCTGATTGCAAGTCCATCAGGCACTTCTTACGACGCATCAGATAAATTTAAACGTGTTACAGATCCGACTAAGGAAAAAACCTTAATAATAAGGTCTCGTTGGATTTAAATGTAGTTAATGTATTATGCATATATATTTAGTAGTTGTATTTGTGTATACAATAAATAATTAAATGTTAATTTTAAAATTTATGACGGGTGAGTAACTGTTTTTCTCTTCTTTATCCCTTTGTGCCTAATATGCACATTTTTTTGTGAAACAAAATATATATATATATAATATATAACAATACATACATATGACATATTGTTTTATTTATATATTTCTTCTATATCCCCAATATATATATATATATATATATATATATATATATATATATATACGCTTACACGTGTGTCAGTAGACAAACATGGAGGCGAAGGAGGTAGTTGATATAAGTATTACTTCAATCTGAGGGATCCCAAATAGTTTTGGGGGGTTTCACTAGGTTTTTGCTTTAAGGTATCCTAATATTGAGAAAAAAGAGTTAAAAGCAATATTTTGGAGGGTGAGAGGGCATTTACTCTCCATAAACTGTAAGCAAAAAAATTTCCTACACGGAAAAACATATCTGGGCAGCTCGATAGCGTTTGGCAGTTAGATTTATCGGAAATTATTAAATACAGCTCTTATAATGAAGGTTTTTAATATATACTTTTTACAATTGACGTATACTCTAGATACTTGTGGTTTTGAGGCCACAATATCAAGAAAAAGAATTCAGCACAGTTACCGAATGGCAGTTACTTGAAATTATAAGGATTGAGAGGAGAACACCAATCATTTTGGACAGATTCAGGAATGGAGTTCAAAGGGCGAGAGTTTCAGGAGATGCTCTGGGAGTATGGTATAAGCTATTACATATACATTTTCCGTTAACACAGCGGCAATAGTTTGAAAGAGTCCATACGTACTATAAAGAACGCATGCATATGATATTTTACTAAATGATACTTTTAAAATATGTTTGATATACTGGACGATCTGGCTTATTCTTATATACACAGGTCTTACCATAGAAACTATAAAGTCAACTCCTTTAGAGATGTCAAAAACTAGAGGACGTATGGCGCATATGGCTGAAAAAGAAAACAAAATAAAAGATAATTCAGGAATAAAGGTACGATTATGTAAGAGTTTCTCGAACAGAAGAAAGGTTTAGAAAAGGATATGAATCCGGTTGGACTACGGAAATTTTTAAAGTCCACAATATCCAGCGCAATTCAGTCGTGATAGTTTAAAGTTATATTATCTGAAGATTTAAATGGTGAAAAAAATAAAAGGGGGGGCGGATTTTATAAACAGGAAATACAAAAAAGTAAGGTTCAATCCTGTAACTCATGAATATAAAATTGAAAAAATATTAGCTACGAGAGGTAAAGGAAAAAATAAGCAGTTACTTGTGAAATGGAAGGGGTATCCTGCTAAGTTTAATACTTATATAAAGCAAGTGAAGTTAAGAATCATTAATCAGTTGCCGTTATAATCATGGAGAGTGTAAATCACTTTTATATAACTCTGCCTTCTTCTTCAGCCTCTGGAATTTACTTACATCCTGATATAAACTCTCGGATTTTACAACTGCGCTAATGAATCCTATACACTTGAAAGAGAGGCATACGAAGTAGGATTATGTGAAATGATATAAAAAAAAATATTTAAATACGGACATAAGAAAATTTACCTCAGCAATCTTATTCTGGAGATGTTGGTGTACAGCAAGTGTAGAATGTGTTGAGAACTATATACTAGTGAAAGTGATACTCGTGACTCTGCTAGGTCAGGATTGGTAACATAAAAAGAATCTTCTTTGAAGATTTACTGTTGCGGGAGGTCAATATTTAAATTCGCGCCTGCTCATTTTTAGTCATTTTAAACGTTCTCTTGATATGAGTAATTATGTGTAGGATTTGGTAATACAAAAACTGAAATGCGTACCTATGAAGATAAAGTAAAAATATCTTTAAGATCAAAAGTAAGTGTAAACCTGCGAGACCGTGACATGTTTTTTCTCAGACGTTCGCAATGGCAACGTAAACATATTCGTAGACGTGATGCTGAGTTGGATATACTTCATGATATCCCTACTATGTTGAAGAGGGGTTAATACTATCTGTGGAGAATTAACGCGCATGACTTTCACATGATACAAAAAGATGAAGGCAGATCGAATACTGTTCATTATATCTGTAACCTCCATCCGGATGCTCATGCATCCGGTACTGGCTTATGTATATACAATATAATTGAGTATCAAATATGTAGGTAAATAACTTAAAGCTCCTTTAGTTATAGAGTAGTATAATTTTTCACAAAGAGAGTAAAAAGTTATAAATTCCCTAATGTTCATTATTACTGCTTGAATAGACGATTCAAGATATTTGACTGCTGTACGCATGCATATAAAAGATTAGATGTAGAAGGAAATCCTTTTCCCTTCACAGAACACGTGCACTCTGTTATGCAAGTTCATATTAGAATAAGAAGCCTATGCAGTAATTACGCATAATGGAATATATAGAGAGTGTGTAGCAGATATATTTTTTCATTTCATTTAACATACTCTCGCAAGTTGTAAAGAGATAGTATAAGAAAGATACTCCTGTAATAATGGACGGAAGAAAGGGTATTCAGGGGAACAAAAATGCAGAGGGGGTATGGCCTTGGTGGATTTTTTTGCCAAGCTATGGAGAAGTGCAAGGCCTCTACTCAGGAGAGGTGGGGAATATATAGGTAAAAAAAGCTATAAGAACAGGTTTGCATACTATTCAAGATATTGCTGCAGGAAATAATCCTCGTACAGCATTAAAAAGACGTATAACCGATGTTTCAGATGAGATGTTGGATGATGTTAAGGGTAAAATAAGACGTAAAATGTCAGGACAAGGTCGAGGGATCAAGAAGATTGTCATAAAGAAAAAGACTAAGCGGAAAAAAACTTTAAAGAAAAAATGTATTGATGTATTTGCTATTTAATATTACTAACTGATAACTTTTATACGAGGTGTGTATTACGAGCTGGGTATATAAGTAAGGTTTTTCATGAAAATGTTCATTATACGGCCAGCGCTCGCACATGCAAGATGCATTTCCTTCATCTTTCTAGTCCAGACTGTTGAAAGAGTGAATTGGATCTCTTTCTCAATGAACCCTACCCATCCCAGATTAGCGTTAGCGAATACACAACTTTTAGTATTAATCCATCTGCATTCATTACAATAAGACTGTTTTAGCCTCTAGAGTTCAATATTCAGGACTTCTGATCGAATCCTAGACCCTCATAATGTGTTTTTATATGTAAACACGAAATTCCACAAAACCTGATGGGGTACAGATCTTCCTACGGGTGATGACCATATAGTATATTCAGAATCAAATTTCCTGTATACATGTTTCACAACAGCTTGAAGGTCTACTTGCTTTAACGGAACTTCATAGGGGCGGCAGCGGGCTAATATCCTTATAGAAGCTTATAGAGCATTTGTTTAAATTTATTCAGACGTGATGCAAAAACAGTCTCATCCAAATCATGTGGTTTTTTATAGACGGGTTTCAAAGATGAAGCTGGCACATATAGATAAAGCACTAGAGTCCTAAATATCACTTATGAAATTTTTTACGGTCGATTAATGGCGATACTCTTCTCTCAAGAACGACTTCATTCTACCCATCTGTAGATAACTAGCAATTTTTTACAGGTTCAAATCCGCCAATGATTTGCTACAGTTAAAATAAAAAAGGTAAACCTGCTGTACAGCTGTATGTCCAGAACCTGTTTTCAAGAACTGTTGGAGGCTTATCTGCTATGTCAGAAAAGTGAATTATCACATAGCAGCGTTCATTTGGAAATTGAAAAAATCGCTTTTGAATACTTACAAGCAAGGTACCCTATTAAGAGTTAAACGCTAAGATATTTAAATTTTCACTGCCAAGGATTTATCGAGTATCATATATCCCTAACATTGTGAACGGAAATTTACCACAGAAAATAATAATAGGGATTGTGGAGCATGAAGCCTACTTCAGGGAATTATAAAAAGTCGCCCTATAAATTCACACCTTTCGATGGGGGTATCAGTTTACATGTGAATGGACTGCCTCACGGACGGTGATTATGAAAATGTTATACAAAACGGAGACACTATCTCTCTGTATCGAGCGCTTTTTACGACTTAATAGCCAATACTGTAAGTATCATGTAATGATAGCGGGACGAGGTTTAAAATTCTTGAAGAATAAGCAAAGAATAGTAATTTATACGCCTATGAATCTTACTGGCAGACTTTCAAAGCTTGTTAACGCCTATCACAATTTAAACTATTTTGAGAAAGGGCACGCCTAGGACTAAGTTCTCTCTTTTGGATCGATTTCTACAGATCACCCATACATTTGTAGTGGTCTTATCCTTGAGCCATCCTCAACTCATTGAAAAGATTGACCGAGTACGCACGTACTTTTGAATTTATTAAAGATGCAATGAAGCGGACACATAAAAATCGGTGTTTAAAAATGAACCTCGCTTCGCTTTTTAGGCGTGTTTGCTATTAACGAAATAAACTCTGTAAAGTTGGAGAAGGATACATGCTTGATATCAATACATTGCCTCGTCACAAGATACTCGCTCAACAGGACAATTGGAATTTCGTTTATAGAGGCAAAAACGCTACTGTTCACATAATATTGATTTTTTGAACTTAAAAAATTTACGGTCTCAAAATATTATACTTACCGTTATTTTTTAAAATATAATAATGTAACCTGTGTAAAAACTATGTCTTACCCTGTTCAACCCAATAACCCCCTTTTTATAAATTTCTTCCAATTTAATGTGAGTTATTGTATTTATTTCATTATATGTTTTTTAAATAATGTATGTTTTTATAAAACTTGTAAAATATATTTGATGCTAAAAGATTTTGTATGTCAATGATTTTTTATAGTTTCTAAGTTGTGTTATATAAATGCTTTAAAATGAAAAATGCGATTTTACTACCCTTAAAACTCGTATATATGGTATAATAAAAGGTTTTTGAGATTAAAAATTTCGTACAATTTTATAAAATAAATGTTTTTTTTATAACAGAAACTCTGTGTGTTTTTGTTCTTACTTTTATTATTACATTAAAAATAAAAAAGTATTAAACAAAAATAAAAATAGAAATAATAATATAAAAGTTAATGACAAAAAAAAAATAAGAAATAAAAATAAGAAAACATAATGTTAATAAATTATATGAGTTAAAACACAGTAAAAGCAGAAAACAAGTTTAAAGCAGTAAAGGAAGCATGTGGAAAGTTTGAAAGCAGTAAGCAGTAAAAAAAGCGTATCTATCCCCACTAGGTGTTAGGTAACCTCTATTGATTTACTACTGTTTAACTGCTTTAAGGTATGTAATGTTATGCTAACATAAGGTATGTAAAGCAGAAAGTTAAAGCAGTAAGCAGAAAGTTACAAGCAGTAAAGCAGAAGTTACAAGCAGTAAAGCAGAAAGGTTAAAGCAGTACAGCAGAAGTTACAAGCCAGTAAAGGCCACAAGAGTTAAAGCAGTAAGCAGAAAAGTTAAGCAGTAAAGCCAGAAAGTTAGCAGTAATAACATGAGTTAAGCAGTAAGGCAAAGAGTTAATAGCAGTAAAGCAGTAGAAAACAAGGCATAACTAATCCCTAGGTGTTAGGTAATAACACCTGACTATGTTTTACTGTGTTACTGTTTAAGGTAGTAAAGTATGTTTTTAAAATAAAATTTTTCGCGTTAAAAGTATTAAGTAAAATGAATGACTCATAGTATAATTTGAAAAAGAAATTTCTTTGAAATGTTTAAGGTATATGAAAGTAAAAACAATGAACTGACTCATATTATTATATTTTTCCGTTCACGCGGGAATTTTGCGTCTGCGGACGACGCGGCGGCGGTTAACGGCGGAAATATATTAGCGGGCCTGCGGCGGCCGCTCGCGGGCTGGGCGGGTACGCGGAAATATTGCGCCTGCGGGGCGCTCGGCGGCGGGTACGCGGAAATATTGCGCGTGTGGCGCACGCGGCGGGCGGGGACGCGGCGGTCGCACCTGCGGGTGCGGATTTGGCTGTATTTGCGGCGAGGGCTTCACGCTGAGCTGTTGGGTAGCTTATGATTCTGAGGTAAGACAATAAGATGAGCCAATCAAAGATGAATCATCAATGATAGGTGGTTATCCAAAGATGACTTTCATGCAAGAATGAGTCATCAAAAGATGAGCAACAAAAATTGAGGCACTTCATGGCTGAGGCATTAATGCTGAAGGCATCAAAGTTTGAGGCTCAAAGTTGGAGGCATTAATGCTGAGGCTCAAAAGTTGGGGCAATCAAAGTTGAGGCAATTCAAAATTGAGTGTGTGAGTGTAAGTGTGTGTATGGAGTGTAAATGTAAGTGTATATGGTTTTAATGTAGGATTATGGTTTAAAATGTAAGTGTCTATGGAAGAGTGTAAGTGTCTATGGAGTGTCATAGTGTTTATAAGTGTCATAGTGAATGTGTGTATAAGTTGTTAGTAAAATACTACCTCATGTAGGAAAAGTATCCTAGCAGCTTGTTAATATACGCAATCGAATCCTCATAACTTATTACCTTGGGGTGAGCATACCATAATTAGGGCTATTCGGGAGATCAGGGGGAGGCTAGTAATAAAGGCTTGAAAAAAGTGGGACTCACTTGGCACTATGTGGCACTCTTTTGGCACTATGTGGCACTCATTGGCAATCATTGGCACTCACTTGGCATTCATTGGCACCATTGGCACGCACTTGGCACTCACCTGGCACTCCCCTGGCACTTGGCACTCATTTAATACTCATAGAACACTAATAGAACATCACTAGATCCTCCTTACGGTGATTGGGAACCATCTAAGCCATCAAGTTAGCGTGGGTTAAAATTGACCCATGGTATATGGTATGGTCAAGGCTAAATATCATGGTCAAACAAGGTAAAGACTCAAAAAATGGCTATAAGGCGCGCTAAAGGAAGGAAGAAAAAAATTATACGCGTGGGTCAAATTTGACCACGGTATATGCAAGGTAAAAAGCCGAAATATCATGGTGAAACAAGGTAAAGACATCAGAAATAGGGCTAAGCCTAAAGGAAGTCCAAAATTACCGTGGGGCCAAAATGCACCGCATGGAAATACCAAGGGTTTGGTAGGATAAATTTCCGTCGGGCAAAAAAATGACCCATCGGAAGACAAAATTACCGTGGGCAAAAAATGACCCACGGAAGATCAAAGGTTTGGTCGAAAAATTAGGGTGGGGGAAAAATAGGGGGTCCATGGAATGACGGCAAAGGGTAGCCAAAATTTACCGTGGGCGCAAAATGACCCGACCATGGTAATCTGGCACGGTGGCCAAACAAGGTAAAGGGCATCAAAAAATGGTAAGCCCGACTAAAGGAAAGAATCAAAAAATTGCCGTGGGCAAAAATGGCCCCACGGTCGAACAAAATTGACCCATCGGTATCTGGCAAGGTGGTCAAACAATAAGGTAAAGACATCAAAAATAGGGCTATGCCCCTAAAGACGCACAATCAAAAATTTGCCGTGGCAAAAATTGCCCAGACGGTCGAAAAAACATTAGGGGGCGTAAAG
>JABUQX010111187.1:0-10000 GCA_015478945.1 Trachelipus rathkii
AAGTTAAAAATAATAAATTATTCTGAATAAAATATAATTAAAAAAATTTTTTTTAAAAAAAAAAACCAAAAATTTTAAAAAAAAATAAAAATTTTTTTTAAAAGGAGAGTCCAAATTTTTTTTAATTGGGTAAAGGCATTAATAAAACGGACAAAGCCGAAAAAAAATCACAAAATAAAATAATTGACGGTTTTTGAAAGTGAACTAAACATTTATAATAAATATATATAATTAATAATAATATAATATTATATTATATATATATATATATATATAATATAATATATAATATAATAATAAGATAGATAGATAAGAATAGATGAATAGATAGATTAGATTAGTAAGATAGAATAGTGATAGATAAAGATAGATAGATAGATAAGATAAGTAGATAGATAGATAGAATAGATAGAATAGATAGAATAGATAGAATAGATAGAATAGATAGAATAGATAGAATAGATAGAATAGATAGAATAAGATAGATAAGATAGATGATAGATAAGATAGATGATAAGATAGAAGTAGGGGATGAATAGATAAGATAGATAGATAAGAAAGATAGATAGAATAGATAGATAAGTGATAAGAATAGAAGATAGAAATAAGATAGAATAAGAAAATTATCGCATAGAATAGATAGAATAAATCAGTAAAAGATGAATAAGATATAGATTAGATGTAGATAGAGAGATAAAGATGTGGATAGATAAGAATAAGATAGATAATAAGATAAGAATAAAGATAGAATAAGATAAGATAGATAAAGATAGATAAGTAAGATTATATATTATTTAAGAGAGCGAAGATAGATGTACTATGTCGTGTGTGTGCTTAAGTAGAAAAGAGTGGGAAGTTAGAATGGCTGGGAGGGAGAGAGATCTATAGACATGAAAATGTATTAAATGAGAAGAAAAATAATAATCGAGAGGCTAGTTTAGCTTTATAAACTAAATTGGAAATTAAATAATATTATAAATAATAAATATATATAAAATAGAAAGTAAATAATAAAGAAGTAAATATAACAATATAAAATAATAGAATAAATAAAATAAGTAATAAAAATAATATAATGAAAATAATATATAAAGTGTAATTAAAATTTGTTATATATTAATGGGAAATATCTTTTAAAATATATTTACAAATATCTTCAATATAAATATAATTTGTGAGTTAAGACCAACTAATTAATATAATAATAAGTATTGATGCATAATTACGTATTAAAAATATTCAAATAACAGCTAATTATTATATTAGTAGGCTAAGTGGGGGAATGATATTGGAGTGCGCAGAAAGTAGGGTGTGCGGATTCCTTAACACGCAAGCCTAATTTCCTGGATATCCTTTTCTCAAATTATATGCTTTTTATTCATGAAGGGGGGAAATGAGGACAGGGGAAGAGGAGGGGAGCTGGTGGAAGGGAAAGTAAAATTGGGGGGGGATTTGCGGATGGAGCTTATAAGCGTATTTGAGTTTATAATTAAGTTTCTTGTTAACAAATATTAGCTTAAAAGTCATCAAGTTTGGCTCTAACTTATTTGGTAATACTTTGATATTCATGCAAGTCCGCAGAAATTACAACTCAGATTATATATATATTTAAATAACATTTTTAATGATATATGATGTTAATTCTAAATGATTTTATTTTTAACGAAATAAAAATATATATATTATAATATATATATTATATATATTTATATATATATATATATATATTATGATAGATCGATAGATATATATATAGATATGATAGATAGATAGATAGATAGATAGATAGATAGATAGATAGATAGATAGATAGATAGATAGATAGATAGATAGATTGGAAAAAATAATTAGTTTCATTGAAATGCAATGTCTTAAATGCTTTTTATTGGCCTATTAATATATATATAATATATAATATATATATATTATATTTATATATATTATATTATATATATTATTATTATATATTTATATATATATTATTATATATTCTATATTATCGATCTCAAATGAACATTACACATATACTTGCCGAATATCAGCAAATATATATGCAAATTATATTATGCAAATAATATATTAGATTAGTATGCAAATATATATGCAAATATATATGTAAATAATATACTATATATATATATATATATTATATATATATTATATATATTATAATATATATATTTATATTATATATTATATATATTATATATTATAATATATATATTATAATATATTATTATATTATTATTTTACCGGGTGTGTAAGTGGCGTTGTTTAGTGTAATTGGTAGATACATTGCTAAAAATTTATCAGTTTAGAACCTCTATTTGAAATAAATTTATAAAATAATATAAATATTTTTGAATTTTTTTGTTTTAGAAGACTTAATATAGTGTAAATTAATTTAAATGTAGAATTAATGTTGTATGATAAAGGGCGAACAAATGGAAGGAAAATGTTTCATTCTTTTTGGATTTAATTTTGCTCAGGGAGACGCCCGGCTGCGCACACTCTCACACAAAAGCGCGGCTAATTTTATTTTAAAAATAAACATGAAACACTGGTAAGAGGTTTATGGCAAACAGTTTTTTATTATTAGTTTTTTTTATATTTAGTTTTATTATTTCATATTTAACATTTTTATTTTCATGTTTTCTTTTTGATTATATTTTATTTAGTATTTGTTTCTAATTTTTATTATATTTTTAAGTTTGAATATCTAACTTTAATAATTTTTATTTTTTGGGCTTAGTTATATTTCATTTAGAATTTCTTTTTCGTTTTTCTTTTTTTTTATATCTTAATTTTTAATTTTTTGTATTTATTATTTTTTAATTTTCTTTTGTTCCCAATTTTTCTTTTTCGCTTTTTATTTTTTCTCATATATCGTTTGTACTGAATTAGTTGTTTTTTACAAAGAGTAAAGTAATAAAAAGTAGATATTAATAGATGAAAGTAATAATCAAGTAATATAGAGAATAATATAATTTAATGAGTAATATAAGTACTGAATATAAAAATGAAAAGGACAAGTGGCACCATAGAGAAATATTTCTAGTTAAGACGATGATCTTTATTTATGCATTATACTAGTCGATTAGTGAATTCGAATGAACTACATTCTTCTGTCTATTGTAAGGGATATCTTTGATTGTTTATTCTTTTAGGCTTAAGTTCCTGACGTATATTTTCGTATATGTATGATAGATAATATTTCTTAGTGTCGTATTTATCAACAGGTTATATATTTTTGTATATAAATTTTAAATATATATATTTTATATATATTTATATTCAAATATATTATTATTTATATTATATATATATAATATAAATATAATATATTATTATTAGGCAATGAGCAAAAAAAAAATATATTTTATATTATTTGGGAAAGAAATTAAAAAGGGGCACCCCAGGATTCGTTTATATATATATTATATATATATATATATTTATATATATATTATATAATATCATAAACAAATTTGCACACGCTGACTTCAGTTAAGACTAATTCTGGATTCGTATAGTAAAGGTTTTATCTTATTCATTATTATATTTTCGATTATAATTCAGTGAACGAACAATATCAATTTACTTTATTTTTGATACGGCATATAGACTCCATCATACTTACAATATCAATACTCTATAGTTTATCTTCAAATCATACAGTTATTATACTTTCAATTCGTATCTAGAGATATATAAAATTAGTGCTGAAGAAATGTTAAATTATGTTTTTTTTTTTGTTTTTTTTCAAGAAGAAAAAAAAAACATTTCAAAATCAATATGTCATTTGTTCAAAACTTCAAGTTATATTTAATTTATTGTCAAGAGTCAAAATTGAAAGCTCAGAATTAAAAAAAATTTTTTTTTAATTCATATAACATTCCTGATACTTCTGAGATATATTGAAAGGTTATTTATTGGGTAGTTTTCTTCTTCGTGGTGCTTCTCTTTTCTTCTTTCTATATATATATAGTATATATATATAATTTATATATATATATATATAGTTATATATATTATTATTATATAGGGTAGATATATATGGTAGTGAGTATATATATGATATAGTGATAGGTATAATTATTATTTTATATATTAATATATATATATATATTATAATATATATATATATTATATATATATATATATATATATATATTATATTACTATATTATATATATATATTATATAAATATATAATATATATATATCTATATATATATATATAATATATATATTATATATATATATATTATTATATATATATATATATATATATTTGTAGGTATTATGTAGTAGGTATATATAGTATATGTAGTTTTATATATATAGGTATGATGATAGTATGGGTATTGTGTATAATAGTATATACTATATATATATTATAGTATAAGGTATTATGTATATATATATACAATATATATATATTATATATATATTTATATAATATATATATATATATATATATATTATATATTATTATATAATATTATTATATATATATATATTTTATTATATATATATATGTTTATATTTTTTAGTATATAATTAATATTATAGTGTAGTATGATAGTATGTTATAGTATATGTATATATATATATATATATATAGGTATAGTAATAGGATAGTAGTAGTGATTATGATTTGTATTATATATTTACTTTCTTTGATCAATCGTCTCTAAAGATCATCAGGTTTAATAATGTCTGTTTTTCCTTGGGATTTTTTTTTATATATTTTAATGATATATACGGAAACTTGACTCGATTAGTATAATATATATGATAGATAGTAGTATGATAGTATTATATGAGATATAGGGTATATATATAGTATATAGTAGTAGTTAGTATAGTGATAGTAGTAATATAGTTGTTATATATATATCATGAGTTATTTATGCATATTATATTTAATATAATTATATTATGTATTGTATGTATATAGTAGTTAGTGATATATAGTATGATTAGATATATATAGTAGTAGTATATATGTATAATGATAGTAGTATAGTATAGTAGTAGAGTGTGATATAATATTTAGTGTATAGTTTTATATTATAGTAGT
Source organism: Trachelipus rathkii (assembly GCA_015478945.1). Taxonomy (NCBI): domain Eukaryota; kingdom Metazoa; phylum Arthropoda; class Malacostraca; order Isopoda; family Trachelipodidae; genus Trachelipus; species Trachelipus rathkii. The sequence goes on from JABUQX010111187.1 coordinate 5,087, forward strand.
ATATATATGATATAGGTTTATATATTATATTTATTTATATATAGTCTTTATTATTATATATTACTATTATATGTTGGTATGATGATGGGTATATATATTATGATATATGTATGAGTATATAGGTGGTACATAGGTTTGTATAGTAGTAGGTTAGATATATGTTAGTATATAGTATATATAGTATAGGTAAGTATGAAAGTAGTATAGGTGAGAGGTGATATGATATAGGTATATATATTATAATGTATGTTGAGATTAGTAGAATATATATTATGTATAGTAGTGAGGTATAAGTAGTATATATAGTATAGGTTTATATTATTATATATATTATTTATATTATATATATAAATATATATTGATGGTGTATATATATATAGGTAGTAGTATATATAGTATATAATCTTAGTATATAGTAGTATAGTAGTATATGAGTTATATATATATGATGATTCTGTATATATATAGGTGTTTATAAATATTAGATAATAAATATATTGTATTATATATATATTATATTTATATTATTATATTTATTAGTTATATATATATATTATATTTATATTATTTATTTATTATATATATTATTATATATAATATTAATTATTATATATATATATATTAATATATATAATATATATATATATAATTATATATATTATATTATATATTATTTATATATATATATATATATATATATATTATATATATATATGGTATATATATATTATATTATATATATAATATTATATATATATTATATTTATATTATATATATATATATTATTATATATATATATATATATATAATTATTATATATGATATATGTATATATATATATATTATAATATATTATATTATATATATATATATATATATTATATTATTGATATGGTATGAGTGTGGTATTATAGTAGGTAGATATAGTTAATAAAGTTCGCACCTAGGGGCCTGGTGGGTGCAATTATGTGGGGGAAACTGTTGGATAGGATATTGCTACGGTAGGGATCCGACGAGAGGTTGGCCTGAGCGGCTTGCTGGTGTAGTGCTCGCCGAGAGTGGTTATAGGGATGCGAACGAGAACAATCAAAAATAGAATGAGGATTTTGACATCATAGATATAGATAATTTTATATCTGGGTAGTATAATACACATCACATCACAAAATAATCAATCACATAATCATCAACATAAATAACATAAATCACAATAAAATCATAATCAATATCATAATATAATAATATATAAAATAAATAATCATATCAATATATATATATATAATCATAATATTCATATCTTTCATATCAATATCATAGAATAATTACCGATAATCATGCAGAAAATCTATCAAATATATATATATATATATACATAATCAAATAATATTCATAATCATAATCATATAATAACATTTCCTCAAAGATTATAATTAAGGAGAAAAATAGAGACAAGTAAAGCAACAATGGGTAATCGAGACTAGGGTCCAGTTCAAAACATACACAAATGCATAAGCATAATAACCCAAAGCAACAAACTAAGGGGTTGTCATTTGTTGTAAATACAAAATACCACAATTTTGGCTTAGTCAACGAACTAATGAATTATAATAATAATGATACCCAGAAAAAACAATCCCATGCATTAAATAACTAAGTTATGGTAAATGCATACTAAACAATAAATGCTATAAAACTAAAAACACCATCGCCAATATATGGATTTGGTCATATCTTAAATATGATAACCAACCTCCTTAACGAATACTAACACGTTTCTTAATGTTTAAGCAAATCAGAGTCACACTTTACAACAACCTCCTCTGGGCAGGAACTATTCAAAATTTAAAACCACTGAGTATCTTCATTCATTCCGTTATTATATATAGATTGGCATTTTCTTCTTTATTTTATTTTCTTACCACCTTACTGTCATTCTGTCCAACTTACAACCATGAAACATTTATCACGACTTGTAATTCATTAGATGTAATACGTTATGTTAGAACTTGTATCATGATCCCTCATGAAAAATCGCCTTTCAACAGAAAACAATTCTAATTCTATCAGCCTCTCCTCATAAAGCTTATAACTAACTCAAACAGAATAATCTATGTTATGCTACTAGAACAGTTGCCACTCTCTATAGCATAATTAAAGTTATTGTTTGAAGATATAAGGGCAACTGTGTGCGAGCATGACGTGCGTGTGACTGGGCCTGAGGACATGAGCTTGGGTTAGTGGGCAGGTTTACTGTAGTTAGTGTCTGTGGCTGCGCTTGGTGGAAGACAACATGTGGCGATTATTATGGCGCGGGCAGAGGCTGGGTGGGTGTTAGTGTGTTTAATTTCTAGCTCCAAACATTGGGAGATGTAGCGTAGTTTCAGAAAGGTTACGTGGCTTAATATTGCGACGGGCGCTGGGGGTTTTGATTTTTTTCTATAATCTTTTTTCTTGGTCCACAGCTCATGCACTCATTTTCATTATGTAGGTTAGAGGGTATTTGAGTAACGCGTAGAAGAGGTGAGGGGGAAGGGCTGTGACACGGCTGTTGTACTAGATTGGAGTTCATTTGCCGACTGTGATCTGCCCGACGGGCAAGAGGTGTTAAGTCGAGAGTGTGAGTTTTGAGTCTTTTATGCGGTCTGTCAGGTAGTCCGTGAGGTGAGGGTGGGCCATTTAGGGGTATCAGATCTGGCAAGAGAGCTTAGAAACCGTGTGCATTTAGTCCGCTGGTGCTAAATCATTTATATATAGCTGGGAACAAATAACGATAGGGCCCAGACTGAACCCTGATGGGACACACTAATTCATATTTCCCATGATGATTATTCCATTTAGTTTGTGACAACTGTTTTCTAATTTTCGAGAAAACAGACTCTTATGAGAGGGTCAACAAGATGTACCACTCCACTAATACCACATTGAAATATTTTCATAAGCCTTATGTTGTGGAACCAATTTCAAAAGACTTTACTAAGTCTAATAATAAATTACAATAGATCTACCTCTGAGTCAATGCAGTCAGTAATAGTAATTACCTATAAATTCTAAAGGTTTGTCTGACATGACCTACCCTTTCTGAATCCGTGCTGGGAAAAATGCAATATTGTTATCTTCTAAATTTTTCTATCAGGGGGGGGAGGGTGAAAACATTTTAAGTAAATTTTCCAGAACTTACAAAGAGTGTATAAGACTAATGGCCTTATTTTCCAAATCTTCTTACTCTCTTCTTATAATAGGCACAACAATATGCCATTTTCCAGTCATCTGGTACTTCACCAAATGTTATAGATCGCTTAAAATCAATACAGTGCCTTTGGCTCAATGCTGATCTACCTTTTCGAATTTGGCGATAGTATCGCCGTAGGCTGGCAGCTTTACGCGTTGGATGCATAGTGGTCTAGATAGAAGCGTTTAATATCCTTTGTTGGTCAAGTTCGAAGATTCTGTTAGAGTCTATTTGTTACAGTGCATAGAGAAGGCTATTAGTCTCCACATTACTATCTTTCCTAGTAAACTGCAGCAAAAATAAGCATTGAAAGTGTTTTGACGCGAACTCGAATTATCGTGGAACGTCACTAAAGTTGTTCGATGCATATTTATTGGAGCGCACTGTCCTATGTTCTTACTTTATAATTAATAAAAGTTAAAACTTCTTCAGATTTCTTTTATTACATCTTGTAATATTTATTTTCTGCTCTCTGGCTTTGCTTTCTTTATTGACTGGTTAAGTTTGTTTCTATTTTTCTCCTATAATTTTCTAATCATCTTCTATTACACCGCTTGGAATATTGTTAAACAGATCTACGTTTTCTTGAATTTGTGTATCGTTCTTTCTCTCTATGTCTACTCAAACAGGTTTTCTCTTGCATACCGCCTAATGTGGTCTTATTTATAAATATACATACGACTGAATATTCATTAAAATTTGCTTTAAAAAATGTTTCCACATGATAAAAAACAGTTTTGGTCTTAACTCTTTATCCCAAGTCAGTTATTACTAAGCATGTGTCTCGTAATTTGGTAAAATCTCCATTTCGGAAATCTAAGATCTTTTCTTATAACATTGCAATTTGGGCCCAGTATCACATTTATTATTAATCCTAATTATATTGGTCACTGAGTCTAAATTCTCCAACTCAAAACTCGCCACATACTTTCATTCGTTAGTTATATTAAAGTCTAATCGTGATCGTGTCTGGGTGGGTTAATGACTATCTGGCTAAAAGTTATCTAGGTACAATTTTAAATACTGAACTACTATGGTCCCGTATTAGACAAGGAATCCCATTGAATGCAAGGAAAATTAAAAATCACCCATTATGACTATATCTTTTTCTTTACTGTGGCATGGTCTCAATTTCTTTTACAATTTCTGAGTCTAATTCTTGACTCTGGCAGGAGGTCTATAAAATGCCCTATTCTATATGATTTATTGAACATAAGGATATCTAATCTCATACCGATTCAATATCAATGATTGTTTTAAAAAGTCAGTCATTAACTAGATTGAATAGTTTTAATATAAAGTGGCCACACCCGCGCACCTTCTTTCCTCTACGTGGTATAAATAAGTGAATAACCGTCTATTTCATATTCCTGACGGAGTTTCCATATAATTCTTCATTAACCAATGCCTCAGTTATGCAAATAATGTCAATTCAAATAATGTCTAGATTCTCGTTTAGCTCATCTTTTTATTTCTAAGGCTATGAGCATTTGTGTAAAAGCATTTGATATTCGAAATGCTGCTATTTTTTTTGCTATCTTCTTTATTTGAGTCTGTAACAACACTAGTTTCATTCATATCACCACTATAACAGTTACCATTGCGATTCTTTGTAACATTAGCCCACCACCCCCAACTTTACCTAGTTTTTTGCTAAACAAGTCTCCAAACTGGTACTGAAAAG
>JABUQX010111187.1:35000-37500 GCA_015478945.1 Trachelipus rathkii
TATTGAAAGTTTTTGGAAACAGCTGATTAGCTTTGCAATATTATAGGAATTCAACATTATAATCTAAAAATTGAAACAGGACGTTGTCTAATTGATCTCAAAAAAGAAAATCAACAGAAAACGTCTATCCAAGATATCAAATAGATGGGACTGCTATTAATTCAGAGGGCCAGGTCAACCAACTCCAGTCAGATTACAACAAGCTCTGTATTATTTGCTCATCGAAGATAATCTTTTATCATTAACAGCTCGAACTAAGCATAATGAGCTGGCCGTGCTTAACTGTGATGCCATTTGGACTGGCGCAAAGTGTGGAGAAAGTATCGAGGCCAATCTTCAGTGACATGGCTTTACAAAAGATTATTTTTAAGACTACTACGATTAACAATTATGATAAATAACTAAGCGGCAAAACATTACACAACACTAAGTTCTCCAAGACCACAGTCTCACCGAAAATTCCCAACGCAAGCAATGTGACGCGGATTCGAAACGCCGGAAGCGATTGAGTAGTCGCAAATCTGTTATGAAGAAACCGAAGCTACACTATATTACAACCAGAGTATAACAATGAAGCTTAACAACTCTGTAAATGGCACATTAACTGAAATCGCTTATAATAAAAAACAAATTTCTGAGCAAGAGCAAAGAACTGGATTTTACTCAATTGAGCACTGCAATGGTTGCTAAATACAGAAAATCCGGAACCTGTAATATCTATGGTAGCGGAACGATTACAGTAGCAATATCTGGCATTATCCGACATCTTAACTTTCATGGTAAATCAGTAACGAAACGATAAATTATCAGGCTTAAGCGAGACAATATTCGCCTCGCAATGGCGAAGTCTTTGGTGCAAATGTGGTTTGCTGACGACCGACATAACCAGCGGGGGTGGCGCTCACTCACACCGAAATATCGGGGCTACGCGCTATGAAGAACCTTTGACCAATTTGTTTAAACTTACCGTTCGTAAAGCTGTCTACAGGCTGATCAGGTGTCGTGGACTGCGAGCTGCATGTCCCGGCGAAGGCAAAATCGCTCGTGAAATAGCGGCTGCCGCATTTGTCGTCACTCCATGGCAGGGCATGGTCATATGCATCTGTTCATCAATGGGTGGAAATTGTCATGCAAATTACGCGCAGGCTTTTAGGTTAATATTCTTATTTGACACGAACGATAAATCAGTATTGAGTCGACATCGTATCACGGGCGTTGTCAAACCCGCAATGATGCGGCGCGACATGTCACCGACATTTGAAAATCTATCGTAAAGCACGTTTACAGGGCAGCCTGGCCTATGTTCAACTGAGCACGATGTTTGCCGCATCAAGTGTAACTGTGATCATCCTGCTGTTTGGTTGAGAAGGGCTGGTGAACATTGCAAGTATATGAAAAAGAAATTGAAAATGTCAGAAGGGTCGATAAGCTAACTGGCAAGAACTTTCCCAATGGACTCAGTAAGAAAATGCGCTCAGCTAATATTGAACTCTCGCACCAGCAGACACCTCCAAGGGTAGATCGAACTTTACCATAAAAGTCAAACAGCCAATGCTGGCACAGGCGGTGACCGATGGCTAGCGTGCCAGTTTGGCTGCCCTGGGCCCGAACTGTACGTCGACGTGGTTACGACGATCTTATCGGACGAAGAGCGCTCAGCACGTCTAAATGTTTGAACATTTCAAAGCAATGGCTATGTCTAAGCATTTCACGGCCTGTCACTACGGATCGTGAGAATCAGAAAACCGTGCAGACATCAGATTACGCGAGACAGACTATAAGAGGCTAATAACAATATCTGGGCCAGATATCATTTGATTGGTGGCCCGCTATAAATTCATTCGCTTCTGCCTCCTGCGAGGTAATACTAGAGGACAGCTCAAGCTATGTCTTTCTCCCAACAGCTGCCACAACCAACCCGGGAGTCAGATGTAACATGGATAATGTTTGGTCTTTGGATAAAATCAAACACGCTATTAATGTGTGTGTGTGTGTGTGTGTGTGTGTGTATGTGTGTGTGTGTGTTATTATTATTATTATTATTATTATTATTATTATTTTTTATTATTATTATTATTATTATTATTATTATTATTATTATTATTATTATTATTATTATTATTATTATAATTTTTTATTATTATTATTTCCACGAAATTATTATTTTGAAAATATTAAACCAAATATTTTTTCAATATTATTAGTTACTTCCCAAAATATTTCTTTTAAATTCCTTTCATCTTTGTTATTTTTCAAGAAGTCTAAAATAACCAAAAAAGTTTCTTCTGTCATGAAGTTCTTAGAAAGAATCAAAAATCCACTTCTGAAAAAGAGTTGTCACTAAGCTCTGATGTATCAACACACTATAATTCTTCTTCTTCTTCTTCTTCTTCTTCTTCTTCTTCTTCTTCTTCTTCTTCTTCTTCTTCTTCTTCTTCTTCTTCTTCTTCTTCTTCTTCTTCTTCTTCTTCTTCTTTTCTTTTTCTTTTTTTCTTTTTCT
>JABUQX010111187.1:60000-63447 GCA_015478945.1 Trachelipus rathkii
TCTCTCTCTCTCTCTCTCTTCAGCTGAGCTACTTCCAATATTCCTATCCCCCAAACTCCCAATTCAAAAATAACAAAAATAATAACCTACATAGATGACATAACGATAATCATATCAGACCCCTCTGTACCCACTGCCACAAACCTCACTCAGACTTACTTAAATCACCTAAAAGCTTGGTTATCATTCAACAGAATGTTGGCCTCTGCTGAGAAATTATAGCATTGTTGAAAACAGTAGCCACAATAATTTCATTAATATGACGTCGGCATGGAAAGACTAAGAGATTTCTTTTCAACTTTTGTTTGATAATTTCACAGCACTCTTTTTCATTATTATTTACGGTAGTGTCAAAACACATCCCACTTATACTGTCTTCCAAGTTCCAGTCTTTCGCACATTCAACTACAACGTTTGCAACTTGCTCACCAGTTTCTTTCAGAAGTTTTGGTATACCCAAAAGCTTTGATTTTCCCTCTCCATTTACTAAGGTAGCTAATCGTTCAACATTTTCTTCATTTGTTAAATTCTGCAATAATTTACCATCCCAGTGAATTGTAAACCATGAAACACCCGAAAATGTTTGTTTAATACCGTCTACAATTGCCTTATGAACTGCAGATCTTCGTAGTTTCAAGGTGCTCATACTTATCACTACTACGTCATCAATATTTTTCCACAAGCTGAAGTGGTGGCAGATAACACTAACATTGCACTTTGATCACTCATTTTCATTCTATATAAAGCCATTGCCAAGTCGAGTGTTATAATTTGTTCATGTTTATTTAATATTTTACCTTCTTTGGTTCCGGATGAATTGAGCTGAGTTCGTCATTACAAGGTGAATCACTACTGTCATCACTACTACTTTTTAGCATAACAACCGATACTTCTTTTTTGCGATGAATTTCTATTTCTATTCCCTTGCTTTCTTGTTCTTCCTTTTTGAGTCTTTTGGTTTTTGTTAATATCGCTCATATATCCAACCCTACCCTTTTCTCTCTCTGAGCATTAAGGAATAATCGACCTTCTTCATTTGATATCATAGTCATTGCATTAGCATGTGAAATATCAAATAAATCGGGTAAGTTATCTTTAAATTCGCTTTCTTTCTCTGTTTGAATTTTACTTCTTTTTTATCTTGATTTTTGAAGTAGTATATATTGTCCGTATAGCCTCTAAATCTTGGCAAGCACATGTTGCTTGTCTCGTGCAGGTATTTTAGTCTTGTCCCAAATATCATATATTTCTGCTGAGTAAACAATATTTGACGAATCTTTCACTATTTTCTCATCATTAGACAGATAAAAAATGAGATGTAATAATTTCATCCAAGCGCCGGGAGACTTCAGGCTCGACAAAATTCACAACTCTTTTTTACTTCGTGCTCTAGTGGTAAGACATGTTAGGGGGAATCAAAATAGTCCCTGGACACGAAGAAATAATGCGACAGACACATCTGGTACATATAAAACTGATAAGATCTGATTGCCCATAGACTCCATTGTAACCGGCCAGCTCTGCAACCATTAGAAAATTCTCTTTTACCTTTCAAATTTCAGGGTAAGTGTATTTTTTACTTTATAACTTCAACACACGAAGAGGAATGAGAGTCCCTTAAATTCTAAATTATTTTTTGGGGTCACTATAATATATATATAATATGAATATATATATATATATATATATATTTATATATTATAATATTAAATAATATAATATAATAATATATATATATATATTATAATATAATATATATATATATTATATATATATATAATGTTATATATATATAAATATAATATATAATATATAAATATAATATATAATATATATATATATTATTATATTATATTAATATATATATATAATATTTATAATTATATATATATATATATATAATATATATAATAAATATAATATATAATATATATAAAAATTATATATATTAATATATATAATATATATATATATATAATATAATATATATAATATTATATATATATATATATATTATATTAATACAATATCTTATATAATATAATATAATATAAATATATATAATATTATAATATTTATCTATAATTATATATATATATATATATACATATAATATATATATAATTTATATATAATTAATATATATATATATTATATATATAATATAATATATATATATATTATAATATATATATATATATTATTATATATATATAATATATATTATTATAATATATATATATAATATATATATTATTATATATAAATTTAATATCTATATATATAAATAATAATATGTATATATATATATAATATATATAATATATTATATAATATATATAATAAATATATATATATATATAATAATAATATAATATAGTCAAATCCAGCTTCTATAGGATAGGAATTTTAACTTGAATAGGAAAAGCAATATATTAAACTTTTTATCGAAATTACGTTTCGGAAATGACAATTTCCATCATCAGGTGAAAAAATTAAAATAATAACAGTAATAATTTAAAGTACACAATTCTAATAAAAATTTAAGGTTATTAGTTTTTAAATATAAATAATATAATAATGCAGTATACATTAAATCAATCCCATGATCAATGATCAAAAGTTCAAGTATTTACAAGAATTGATTATAATTAGAAAAAACAAAACGACGCTCTCCATCGGTAAACAATATAGATTACATATCAGACAAAAACAATTAAATAATTGGAAATTCTATATTAATGGGCAACTAAATTAAAAATGGAATATAGTATTAACAAACACTATAAAAAATCTCAAACTCACCAGACATGTCTCAGACATCTTCAAGTTTCTTACTATCAAATGTGAATAGACGTATACTGTGTTGACTGTTTACAGGTTAAAGTAGCGGTACTTTAAATGGGGGCGGAATTCCCTATTAGAGAGGTTTAATGTTGTATATGTATAACGTTTCCAAAATGTGTAAGTTGGTTGGCGAATTTTTTGTGTTAATATTGTGAAATTTTTGTAGATAAAAGAATGGTCCTCAGTATGCGAGTGGTCTCTAATACGGAAAGCGGAGGGATTCAAACTCAAGTTTGTAGAGTTAGAAATGCCTCTGTGCTCATCTATCCTCACGTGGTATTGGCGCGAGGTGCTGCCAATGTAGATAGCATTACAGCTATCACAATAAATTTATAAATAGATTGAGTATCGAAGAGCACATGACATAGTTTTCTTTAATGGTTGCAAAATGACAGAGATCGTGGATGAAGTTGTGAATACTAAATTAACGTTCAATTGCGGAAAATAGCCTTCCAAAGGGGAGGATAATTTCTTACGAGGTTTCTTAAAAATATGTTCATAAAAAGGTAATTTTATAATACATGCATTTCAAAGCTGAATACAATAGAGGTGTGGATGAAAACGTGATTCAAAAAAATCTTATGTTTGTTTTTTATAACT
>JABUQX010111188.1:0-7500 GCA_015478945.1 Trachelipus rathkii
AATTGGTTTTTCTGTAAGTGTCGTGTACCTTTCGAGATATTTCATTTATGAATTTTTTTTTTTATATTTTTGTAATAAGCTTTTTTATACGCTGATTTCAAATATGTAATTGGTTTTTCTGTAAGTGTCGTACTTTTCGAGATATTTCATTTTTTAAAATTTTATTGTTATAAATGTGATTTTTAAATAATTATTAAAAATATTTCGAACTTTTGAATCATGTCCATCACCACTGAAATTCATTGTTAGTGTCATATACTAGCAATATGTTAAAAAAAAAAAAAAATCAAAACTGACGGAGTCTTAAAACAGGGCTCATATATATATATATATATACAGCAGTTACATATAGCATATATATATATGTTAGTTGTTGTTATTACATATAGCATATATATATATATATATAAGGCTAAAATTAAATATATACAATGATTTTATATAAGGTTCACATTAAATATAATACAGGAATATTATTATATATAACACTTCTGTATTCTATCTAAGATCTTTGAATCAATTCTCAACTCTCATTTTTTAGATCATCATGAATCTTATTTCCTTCTTTCTGATCATGAATATGGCTTTCGGCGCTGAGGTCTACTGGCGATATACTTTCCTATCTCACTGTTTTATGGTTTTCCGCCCTTAGGGAACTACGGAGAGACTTGCGTGGTGGCGCGCTTGACATATCTAAAGCATTTGACCGGGTATGGCACGCGTCACTGTTCTCCAAGCTCCTCCTTCCCTTTGCTTACTAATGTCTAGTTTTCTCTTTCAAATCGCTCAATATCGGCTGTTGCTGATGGGGCGACTTCTTTCTTCCTTTCTGTCAATAGTGGTGTGTTCCTCAGGTTCTGTCTTATCTCCTACTTTATTCTTTCTTTTCATAATCTTTTCACCTGCACATCTAACTCTATCCACTCATGTGCCGATGACCTGACCCTTCATTCTTCAACTCATTTCAATTTTGCTCCTCTTTTACTTCTAGAATTGCCTCTCGTCTTAATCTTTCCGATTTATTCTCGCGGATCTGGATAGAATTTCCGGATGGGGTCGTCTCAACCATGAAATTCAATTCTTTAAAAACCCAACTTCTACAAATCTCCTCTAAGACACCTTCTAATCTTCTATCTCTTTTCGACGGCTCTCTCGTTCTCCTGTTGACAATATAAACATCCTTGGCCCAACATAAACAAAAATGTCTTGAAACCTCACATCACAATGGCTGTTAGGGCGGCCTCAAAGAAACTTCTCTTCTCTCAGTTACTCCAGCTATACAAGGGCCTCATCAGCCCTCGTATGGAGTACTGCTCTCATCTGAGGGCTCTGGTTTCACCCGGCTTTTAGATAGGGTCGAGTCAAAGGCCAAAAGGCTTATAAATTGTTCCGTACTTTCCAGTTCACTTGACCCTCTATCTTTGCGGCGTGATGTTGGTGCTTTATCTCTTTCTATCGGTGCTCGAGGGAACTTATCACCCGCGTACCACCACCTTTACGTCGCCCTCGTAGCAAGAGGTGCTGTATCTGCACATGAGTTTTGTGTTGATATTGGTAACCCAGACTAGTTCGCTGCGGTGCTTCCTTCTTCCCTGCACCCCTGTTCTGTGGAATTCTCTTCCATCTTCTGTAAGCTTCTGCTGAATTTAATCTCCCCCACTTCAAAGCCTGCGTCTGCGTTCATCTGCGTAATTTGCGTTAGTTGTTCGATTCTGAGGCGTATAACACCCCCCCCTAGGGCTCTGCCCGTGAGTGGTGGTGACAAATGTAATATATATATATATATATATATATATATATATATATATATATATTGATATATATATATATATATATATATATATATATATATATATATATATATATATATATATATATATATATATATATATATGATATATATATATATATATATATATATATATATATATATATAAAAGTCTAAATGAAGAGGCGTAAATTTATGATCGCGAAAAGATAAAAATTTAATAATTTTAAGGGTGAAATGTAGATTAACCTAACCTAACCTAACGTAAATAGGCATTTTCAATTGATTTAAAAACGTTCATAAATTAGACTTGTGCTCATATTTATATATATATATATATATATATATATATATATATATAGTTGTTGTTATTGCGCATTATCGTTAATGAAAGCTGTCCCATATCATAAGCCTTTATATATATATATTGTGTTGCTGTTATCCTGGTTATTATTTATATCTATATATATATATATATATTATATATATATATATATATATATTTATAGCAGTTATAGCAGCATGATATATATATATGTTAAGGTTAGTTATTAGTTGCTGTTGTTGTTGCTGTTAAATAGTTATACATATATATATATATTATGTTATATTTATATATATATATTATACAATAATATTAGTCTAAATGAAGAGGCGTAAATTTATGCCCAAAAGATAAAAAAAAAAAAAAATTTATATGAAATGTAAATTTTCTGACCTAACCTAAGAGCTTATAGGGCATTTTCAATTGATTTGAAAACAGCTAATACTGATGCTTGCCTGTATATATATATATATATATATATATATATATATATATATATATATATATATATATATATATATATATCTTTTTATTACATATACATACATACTCAAAATTGTTAACGCTGCTACCCGCATCATCAGCATAATGAACACAAGGCGGTGGAACCCGTAATAAAGCAATTGCTAGCAGGAAAAGTGCTGGCGCTGACAACTATTAAGACCAGGCACAGAACCGGTTGTTAAAATTTCCTCGGCAGCTCCATTATATATATATATATATATATATATATATATATATATATATATATATATATATATATATATATATATATACTATATATATATATATATATATATATAGTAGTAATGCGACAGTTTGACCGCCCACAAGCGATTTCTCAAAAAGTATAAGAGGTATCAGTCTGAAACTTGGTATATGTTCTATGTATGTGTTAAGCTCGTTACACGTGAAATTCTCAAGTCTCTAAGATGTATATACTACCCCCGAGAGCGAACCAAAATAATGGGTTACGCCCTTGTTACAGCTTCCGAGTGGGTGAGATTAGGCCTAACGAGAGTTTGAACAATCGCCCAGGTGTTCAAAGCGCGCGCGTGCGCATACACACAATTATTATTATTATTATTATTATTATTATTATTATTATTATTATTATTATTATTATTATTATTATTATTATTATTATTATTGGAAGAAGAATCGATTCTCGAAAATCGATTCTGGAGTCGAAAAACGATTCCTACAAGGAATTGTTTTTTACGCACTCCGACTCCAACTCCGGCTCCGACTCCGACTCAGGCTCCGACTCCGGCCTCGATTCCGGCTCCGACTCCGCTTCTGCCAGCGCGAACGAATCTGGTTCAGCCTCTGAAGTTTTTTCTTATTATTATTATTATTATTATTATTATTATTATTATTATTATTATTATTATTATTATTATTATTATTATTATTATTATTATTATTTTTAGGCTCCCGCATCCGGTTCTGAGTCTGATATATATCTACATGGGTTAGAGTTATCGTATCGTGATATTTGAGGGTGCGTTAGATAGACGTAACCTCGTCGTAGACCAGAAGCCATTACATCCCCAGATTTCATAAATCCACCCCTAAAAATCTAGGAAATGTTCGTATAAGGCTGAAATTTGGTGAGAGGATTCAGAGTTGAATTTCTAGAAAGAGTTGGTATTGGAATTCGAGGAGTTGGCTCCGGCACCGGTGCTGGAGCCGATGCGGTGCCGAGTTAATAAACATTCGTATAACAACAATATTGGTGTGTTTATATAGATTATCGAGACCGTAGAGCTTGAATATAAGTGTTATAAGTCCGTATATGTATAGGAACCCCTGAGGGGGGTCCTGACTGAAAAAAGCACAGAGTGCAAAACAGAGGTCGAAGGAGGAATGAAGAAGGATGAAGGAAGAATAAGGAGGGAAAGAATGGAGAAGGAGTCTGACTCAGAGGAGTAGGAGTTGACAGCTGCACCGGTGCTGGCTCCGGTGCGGTGCCTAGTTATTAAATATTTGTGTAATGATACAATATTGGTGTCTTTATATATGTTAGTCTGTAGATTTCGAAAATAATGGTTTCAGAACCATCAAGAAAATAAAAATAAAAAAATAAATAAATAAATAAATAAATAAATAAATAAAATTTCTTATTCTTTTTGTTTATAACTTACAAATTTACGTTTTTACATACCCTAAAGCAGTAAATCAGTAAATCAAACTACTCTCCTCAGCCCTTCTGTGATCTATTGATCTATTGATCTATTGATCTATTGATTCAAGTCATATTTTTTACATACCCTAAAGCAGTAAATCAGTAAATCAAACTGCCCTCCCCCCCCTTCCATGATCTATTGATCTATTGATTCAAGTCATATTTTTTACTAAAATTGTCATGTTTTACATACCCTAAAGCAGTAAATCAGTAAATCAAACCACCATCCAGCCACCCTCCTGTCCATCCGTGATCTATTGATCTATTGATCTATTGATTCAAGTCATATTTTTTACTAAAATTGTCATGTTTTACATACCCTAAAGCAGTAAATCAGTAAATCAAACCACCATCCAACCACCCTCCTGTCCAGTCGTGATCTATTGATCTATTGATCTATTGATTCAAGTCATATTTTTTACTAAAATTGTAACGTTTTACATACCCTAAAGCAGTAAATCAGTAAATCAGTAAATCAAACCACCCGTCCATCCTTGATCTATTGATCTATTGATCTATTGATTCAAGTCACATTTCGAGTATCATTTTGGATAAACATAACATAAAAACAAATTCTTTATACACTGATCAACGAATATATGCTAACGTAACAAAGTTTTCACATTAATAAAACTTACTTAGCATCATCTGAACTATGAATATAATACACAACGACAAACCTGACACGCCTTAAACATGAATAAACTGTTAACGTTAACAAAGTTCCACACTTAACAACAGTAAAGTAACTAACATAGCATACAAAGATGTAACCTATTCACACTTTGTCAAGCATATCTCTAACATAACAATGTTAATTTATATTAACATGGTAATATTTAACTAAAATTTATCACAACATTGGTTAATTATCATACTGATCAACGAATATACTCTAACGTAATAAAGTTTCCACATCAATAAAGCTAACATAGCGTAACATGAACTAAGAAAATAATGTACAAAGACAAACCTAACACAACTTACACACGAATAAACTGTTAACATTAACAAAGTTCCACACTTAACACCAGTAAAGTAACTAACATTGCATGCAAAACGTAACCTATTCATACTTTTTCAAGCATATCTCTAACATATTAACGTTAATCTTACACTGACACAGTAACATTTAGCAAAAATGTATCATAACCTTGTCCGATTATCATACAGACCAACGAATATATGCTAACGTAACAAAGTTTTCTACATTATCATAGTAATATTTAACAAAAATTTATCATAACCTTACCTAAATATCATAATTCCCAACAAATAATTGCAAACATAACAAAGTTTTATCCAAACATAACATAAAAATAACAAAGTTTTATCCAAACATAACATAAAAATAAGTTCTTTGAATAAAATATCATAGTAAAGTGTAATAGTTTACCGAATTTAAAGCAGTAAATCAGTAAATCAGTAAATCAAACCACCCGTCCCCTCCCCACCCCTCCCTACCCACCCGTCCATGACCTTTTGATCTATTGATCTAATGATTCAGGTCACATATCGAGTATCATTTCGGATAAACATAGTACAAAAATAAGTTCTTTATATACTAACCAACGAATATATGCTAACGTAACATTGTTTTCACATTAATAAAGTTAACATAGCATTACCAGAACTAAGAATATAATGTACAATGACAAAACCTAACACACCTTACGTACGAATAAACTACTAACATTAACAAAGTTCCATACTTAACAACAGTAAAGTACCTAACACAGCGTACATAACGTAACCTATTCACACTTTTTCAAGCATATCTCTAACATATCAATGTTAATTTTACATTAACACTATTGATTTACGTCGCATTTCGAGTATCATTTCGGATAAACATAGCACAAAAATGAGTTCTTTATATACTAACCAGCGAATATATGCTAACATAACAATGTTTTCACATTAATAAAGCTAACATAGCATCATATGAACTAAGAAAATAATGTACAACGACAAACCTAACACAGCTTACGCACTAATAAACTGTTAACATTAACAAAGTTCCACACTTAACACCAGTAAAGTAACTAACATTGCATACAAAACGTAACCTATTCATACTTTTTCCAAGCATATCTCTAACATATTAACGTTAATTTTACATTGACACAGTAATATTTAACAAAATTTATCATAACCTTGTCTAATTATCATACAGACCAACGAATAACTGTAAACATAAAGTTTTATCCAAACATAACATAAAAATAAGTTCTTTGAATAAAATATCATAGTAAATTGTAATAGTTTACTGATTTTAAAGCAGTAAATCAGTAAATCAGTAAATCAAGCCATCAACCCCTCCCCATCCATGATCTTTTGATCTATTGATCTATTGATTCATGTCACATTTCGAGTATCATTTCGGATAAACATAACACAAAAATAAGTTCTTTATATACTAACCATCGAATATATGCTAACGTAACAGTGTTTACATAATAAAGCTAACATAACATACCCGAATCCAAAGAATATAATAATATCGAGTTAGCCCAACACAATTTACACCTCGGTTAAACTGTTAACATTATGAATTCAATACTTCAACAGTGCGGGGTCTGGCGTATAAAACGTGACCCATTCGTTTCAGTTATACTTAACATATTAACGTTAATTTGTTACTGATACAGTGGGTTTGGGTCAAATTTATCACAACCCAGCCTAATCAGCTGAGACCAACGAATAACTGTAAACATAACAAAGTTTTATCCAAACATAACATAAAAATAAGTTCTTTGAATAAAATATCATAGTAAATTGTAATGGTTTACTGATTTTATAGCTGTAATTCAATGATACATTTTTGCTAAATGTTACTGTGTCAGTGTAAGATTAACGTTAATATGTTAGAGATATGCTTGAAAAAGTAAGAATAGGTTACGTTTTGCATGCAATGTTAGTTACTTTACTGGTGTTAAGTGTGGAACTTTGTTAATGTTAACAGTTTATTCGTGTGTAAGTTGTGTTAGGTTTGTCTTTGTACATTATTTTCTTAGTTCATGTTACGCTATGTTAGCTTTATTGATGTGGAAACTTTATTACGTTAGAGTATATTCGTTGATCAGTATGATAATTGACCAATGTTGTGATAAATTTTAGTTAAATATTACCATGTTAATATAAATTAACATTGTTATGTTAGAGATATGCTTGACAAAGTGTGAATAGGTTACGTCTTTGTATGCTATGTTAGTTACT